>JAJAGP010001686.1:0-101986 GCA_025084515.1 Ancistrus triradiatus | reverse complement strand
GCAATCTGAGGTGATATGTGATGCCCTTTGGGCCCCTATGGACCCCGGGTGGGCACTGGGGCCCCTGGGTGGGCCAATGACTGTAACCCAGTCAGTTTTCGACCTACGGCCACGAAATTCGGCAAGCTTGATCCCGGCTGCAATCTGAGGTGATGTGTGATGCCCTTTGGGCCCCTATGGACCCCGGGTGGGCACTGGGGCCCCTGGGTGGGCCAATGACTGTAACCCAGTCAGTTTTTGACCTACGGCCATGAAATTTGGCAAGCTTGGTCCTGGGTGCAATCTGAGCAGACATGTGATGCCCATGGGGCCACTGCAGAGTGGCAACCACACTCGCATTTTCTTCAGGAAATGCACCTCTCTAGTTATCTGTGGTCTTCTTGAGTCAGAACTTACACAGAACAGATTTCACAAAGCAATACAATGCCGTTATGGCTAACAATTCTCTCTGTAATGTAAGTGGAATAAAATAATACAAAAAACAAATTCTTCAAAGGAAAAAAATGGAAAAATAAACAATAACATGCTTTGTGTCCCACTCCACAAATCTTTTTTCCTCTAATCTCCCCCACCTTCATGAACTATAAAGTAAAACATCAAAAACATCAAATTTATGAAAAACTCCCCTGAGTTGAAAAACTCCCTTGAGTTTCAGAGTGTACAACACAGCTTAAATAGTTACTGCTCATTACAATACTGCTTCAAAGCGCTTTTGATTGTGGTACACAACGTAGTGCTCCACGAGTCTTTGACGCCAATACACACATCAAATATATTTTCTAATACATGTCGTATTCACGCGAAACTTAACTTGCAGTATTAATGCAAACATTGTTAATTATTGACTGTGTCTGTGTGGTAATTACCAGAAATCGCTCTGTGACAAGCACAATATAAATTTATGACTCACCTGTTTCCAGTTATCATACACCAAAATAGAGCTATCCTCATCATCTATCGTTACCCTTCGTTGATACCCCTCATCTACAAAACAAACAGGACATTCAAAATATGCAATTCAAATAAAACAAAGTTGGCCATTTCATAATATATTAAGACTACGGGACACAAAACCCTTTCACTGATCATTGTACTTTCTTAAATTTGTGCATTCAGATATGGAACACTCAATGTAAGAGCAAGGTGAGGATTTATACAAACAATCTTTTAAAATATAACCACTCTTCCAATTGAAATCATGCAATTACAGTATTAAGTACATACACTTACTGCCCCCTTTATTAGGTACACCTTGTTTCTACGCTCATTGTCCATTTTTTTTTTTTCATTTTTCTTTTTCTTTTATTGAAGAACTTAGGCTGTTTTGAGGGCAAAGTGATGCTCTACCCTCTATTAGTATAGTGATCCTAATGATTTCCTCAGTGACTGTATGCATGTCAAACCACTAATCATACAGAGACAAATTTAACAAAGGAAGCTGAGTAAACTAAGAATGAATGTAAGAACTAGAACGAAACAGGAAGCGCATATTTACCGCTTGCAGTTTCAGAGTCTATTGAAAGTGATCCATCAGACAGACCAGCAAGAGCAAGGGCTAGAGAAGATTTGCCCACACCATTCTGTCCCAGAAGAACAATTCTCAGTGGTCCATGGTACTTTTGCTGTTTAACCTTAAGAAGCAATGGTGTATCCTGCATATCACTGCTGCTACTAGGTGGAGCAGCATGCCCTTCAAGTCCTGGTGCCCAGTCATATTCCTCCGAAACAGCTTCTTCTCGCTGTAGCTGGTGTTTGATCGGTAGCGGCGTGCTTCCTCTACGAAGTGGGGGTGCAGCTGATAAAGTCAAGCCATAAACCTGTTAAGATAGGCAAATGCATCCTAAACAAATCTTAGAAATGCAAAGAAAATGATAATTTAACATGCATTTTTTTCCATGATGCACTAAGAAAAACATTTTATATTACAAGCCAATATATGAATTTATAATCAATATAATATGTTAATATACCATCCTAATACGGAATTTTTAATTCTTCTTAGAATACTTGTATCACTGATGGAATGTTGGTATCATCTGTCAATGGTTTCTGGTAGGCCATTTCTTAACTAATAACCCAAACTGTAACGAACCTGAGTGTAAATAGGACCAGAGTACAACTTGTACAGCAAGGAAATGATTTGAGCGGTAAAGAGTTTCCCCAATGATCATGGCTAGAGATTTGCATGAGCTTGCACTTTACAGAAAGCAAATATATAATTTGATGCAATCTAAATACTTTATTTCAAACAGCGTACTTTAAGCCAGGGATTGACTTCCCCAAAACTTACACTCTTATGCATTGTTACAATCCTAGTGTGCAAGTTTATAAAATCATGAGACATTTTATATATAGTCTACATACCCAACAACATATTCCATTTCCTTCTGAGGTCTTACAATGATGAAGTAGGATTGTGGTTGTGCAGCAGTTATGATTTACTGAATCACTGACTAGAAAGTCGAGGGTTCAAGTCCTGCCACAGCCAAGCTGGAACAGTCCATTAATTGAAACTTGTTTGGGCTGAACCTTATAATACTGTATTGGTTGTAAGGTCATCTTCTAAATGCTAAAGAGAGAATTTAAATTGGAGGTCCTGCTACCATGGTCACAATAACTTGGCTTGATTTGAGAATGCAAATCCACACTTCCAAGCTGCAGTGCTGAAGTGCACTAACTCATGCATATCTGCACATCCTCACCGTTACACTGATGCAAAATGCATATGGAAAGTCCTCAGATCCTTTCACTTAATTCACATTTTGTTATGTTGAGTCCTTGTGCTAAAATGAAAAACAAAACAACCTTGTTTCCCCCATCAAACTGCACTCAATACACCATAATGAGAAAGTGAAAACAGAATTTTAGACATATTTTCAAATTTATTATAAAGGAAAAACTATAATTTCGCATATATATTGTTATGGTTCGTCATATTAAAAAGCCAGGCAAAAATAAAATAAGTATTTTATAAGTAAGTAATAAATAAAATAAACCCCTGGCTTCACAACTAAGCCCAGAGAGGCTGAAGGAAAATGGAAGTGGCACGAACTGCCGCGAACGCAAGTAAGGAAGGCCACGAGGGAAGCTGTGAGCGCAGGGACAGGCTGGTGGACAATGGACCACGGATCTACCCCTACGCTACCAACTATGGCCCTACTGAACCTCGAGTCTTGCGACTCTACACTGCTGGCTCTCTTCCAAGAGCTAGCTAACGCTGGTCCTGCGGGATCGCAGTCCAAAGAGGGAGCAAAGTTAAGTGACGATGGCTATCCTTGCTTGAAAAACCATGGAAGGCCGCCGCCATGTGGCAGCATGACATTCTGCAAGGTTAACGCAAAGGTATGGTGAGGGTACGACACCCGCAAGCTCCAAAGCGTGCTCTTAAATAGCACGGCTGACAGGTGTCGCGAATAACGCAATCACGCAGAAATAACCTGGTGCATGCGCGATCGCGATGCCTGTGAGGATCCCGGCAAGAAAGACAAGCCAACACTGGCCACTAGTGTCAGTCTGGCGGTATCCCCACAGTCCTGGGGGGTCCAGATACAGATACACAGTGGTGCTTGAAAGTTCGTGAACCCTTTAGAATATTCTATATTTCTGCATAAATATGACCTAAAACATCATCAGATTTTCACGGAAGTCCTAAAAGTAGATAAAGAGAACCCAGTTAAACAAATGAGACAAAAATATTATACTTGGTCATTTATTTATTGAGGAAAATTATCCAATATTACATATTAGTAAGTGGCAAAAGTATGTGAACCTTTGCTTTCAGTATCTGGAGTGACCCCCATGTGCAGCAATAACTGCAACTAAATGTTTCCTGTAACTGTTGATCAGTCCTGCACATCGGCTTGGAGGAATTTTATACCATTCCTCCGTACAGAACAGCTTCAACTCTGGGATGTTGGTGAGTTTCCTCACATTAACTGCTCGCTTCAGGTCCTTCCACAACATTTTGATTGGATTAAGATCAGGACTTTGACATAATGCCTTATACAGTGTGGATTTTCTAAGGGTCTGGAACAGATTAATTAAATATACATTACTCCTTACGAGAAAAATTTGCTTGGTACTCGTTGTTTTCGGTACTTAACTAGCCTTCTGGAACGAATTAGCCATATTAACCAAGGTACCACTCTTCTTGTTGCAATTTATAAAAGCAATAAAAAGAGAGAGGCTGTGCATTACTGTGATTAGATCATGGGTAAACAGCAGATTTAACTTAGCTTCGAATCAAGATGTCCTTACACTTCCCCGAGATCTAGAACTCTCTTGGTCTTTTGATTTGTTGCATTCTTTGTTATGTATTTATTTTTTATTTACAGTAAAGCAAGGTGGTGGCAGCATGATGCGGTGGGAGTGTTTTTCAGTGGCTGAGACAGGGAGACTGATCAGAGTTGAGGAAAAGCTGAATGATGCAAAAGACAGAGATATTTCGTAATGAAAGCCTGATCCAGTGCGCTCTGGACCTCAGACAGCCATTTCAACACAGGAGGCCCAGTGGCCCAGCCAGTGTCTTGAATTGTACCCAATCGAACATCTCTGGAGAGCCCTGAAAATGGCTGCACCAACAGTGCCCATGCAACCTGACAAGAGCTTGAGAGAATCTGCAGAAAAGAATTTCAGAAAATCCAGGTGTGCAAACCTTGTGGCATCATACTGTAGGCTGTAATCACTGCCAAAGGTGCTTCAACTAAGTACTGAGTAAAGGGTCTGAATATTTATGTGAATGCAATATCTTAGTTTTTCCTTTTCAATAAATTTGTAAACATTTCTAAAATTCTGTTTTCATTTGTATTTATTATTTAATATATACGTTTATTTAAAAAAATTTTCAGGGATGTCTGTGCAATTTTCAACAACACAATGTAAAACACGGCAAATCAGAAAAAGTTTGGACTGAAATATCCCTTCCAATATTTCTTTGAGGAGCATTGTTTTTAAACAATTCAATAATATTCTCACTCATTTGTGACAAAGTGGATCTCATCTGCACAGATTTGCTCATCAAAGCCTTTCATGGATACTGCTTTTGTACCAAATCATGATTATAATCACCTGTTGTTTATTAGGCCTAATAAAGACACATTTGAGTTTGGAAGAAACCAGAGGTTGCATATTGTTAAACTGGTTTAAAAGTGGCTGGTGTTCTTGGGAGTTCCCTTAGCCCCCTTAGCTATCAAAGACCATAGCTGGAACATACTGACATGAAGTTTTACAGTATTCTATGAAATTCTTATGGATGTCCATTATTTTGTATGTGTTAGATGCAGTGTGCACACAGATAAGCACAACATGTACAATTTCGGTTGCCAGATTTGTAGACTGATTAACCTAATTTGAAAAACAGGAATTATGACGTACTTGGTGTTTTATCAGAAACAAGTACTATAATTCACATTAATACAAGCTACGCCAATAAAACTATCCGAGCACGCACACACGCACATCCATTTACACTAAGAGGATCGGACTAATGAATTAATCATTGTCTACTGTATCAGGAGCAGGTCATGAATTCTGTAATCTAACAAAGCACTGCACAATGAGACTACATATAGTGATACACATTTTCATGAGCATAAATAGAATAAAAATAAATAAATCAACGAATTCATACGTGTATGCTATATGCACTGCTCTCCACGCAGAAAGCTTGGACAAAGAGGGTGGGTCACAGTATAAGGACGGCTGGTTGCGTGTCTGAAACAAAGTGTGGGAAATAAAAAGCAAACAGTAAAGAGGTCCGGTGTGCCCTTACTTGCTCCGACATCGTCTTCCCTTCATTTGTTCGCATAAAGACACTCCTTCACGAGCGCGAGTATCGTCCGCGACATGACATGCCAACGGGCATCGAAACGCTACTACCGCCGATATCCCACCGCAAAGGAATTTTTGTTCACGCTACCGCATGACTTTAAACATCAGGGTAAAACCGAAGAGAAACAGATACAGTCGTGACAATCGAAACTATCGTGTTAGCTGGTTGTGCGTGTGCACACTGCTTCGACTCAGCCTACACCTGTACGGCTCTGTAGGCTAAGCAGGAGGGAGGTTCTTACCGAACCGACCCGCCTCTTTCAGGCGTCCGTGCTGCCTACAGTATGATGCCACAAGGTTTGCATTACACAAAGTAAGTAAAGAGAAACAAACAAACAAAAAACATAGTGCAAAAAGGGGTCTGTAAAAAAAAATAATAATAAAACCGCATTCTTTTGCTTGAGCAATTGATATTTTTCAGACCCATTTTTGCACTATGTTTTTGTTTGTTTGTTTGTTTATTTTTACTTACTTTGTGTATTTGTCTATACTTAACACCCAAATATGTCCAGTCAGCCATATTGAAATTCAATTGCTGCATAGCAACTGTATCACAAGCCATAACTCATAACTGGACCTCAGCTAATAACGCTGGACCGCGTTTCCGTGTTGTTTCAGTTTTGATTTGCTAAAGAAGGTGGCTCCATCTTACAAAATTTGAAATGATCTCTTTAATTACTGTATTATAAGAGCTGGACATTCTTAGTATAATTGTACTTGAGGCAATCAGTATTTGAGTTGACACAATTTGTTACATGCACATACAAGGGCAGCACGGTGGCTTGGTGGGTAGCACTGCTACCTCACAGCAAGACGATCCTGGGTTCAGTCCCAGTGGGGAGCAGCCTGGGTCCTTTCTGTGTGGAGTCAGCATGTCCTCTCTGTGTCCACATGGGTTTACTCTGGGTACTCCGATTTCCTCAAAGACATGTGTGTTAGGTTCATAGATTACACTAAATTGGCATTGATTATATATTGTATATATATATATATATATATATTGTATATATATATATATATATATATATATATATATATATATATATATATATATATATTGGCTAGTCATGTGTATGTTGCTGAAATAGCAACTGATGCAGATAGCACCGTTAAATAAACCAAATAAACAAACATGCAGGAACAATCGGCTGTATGAGGGAATGATGGCAGTCGTGGGATCATCCACTGATAATCCAACAGCTCCCAGGGCACACTTATGCCTAACCAGTAATCACTGGGACCCCTGACAAGGACACAGGGATAATAAAAATTGTGTTGACCATGTAAGGATAATTATAAGGAGGTATCCTGTGTAGATGTGTTAAATATTATTATTATTATTATTATTAGTAGTAGTAGTAGTAGTAGTAATAGTAGTAGTAGTAGTGCCTCAGTGGGTACACCCAGTTGGAGTGATGCATTTACAAAACAAACAAAAAAAACCCCACCCAGACTAGGTTTACTTTTATCCCAGATTACACCAAAGTCGCACCAGGAAAGGCATCTGGCATAAAAATTTGTGTCAAAGCTAATACGCAGTCGTCTGCTCTGGCAACACCTAAAAGGGAGCAGCCAAAAGAAGATCAGTAATAGAAGGAGAATACTATTCATGTATGATATCAACACATGTCTTTGTAAATGATGCCCCTTTTCCATTGTACTTTCAATGGAAAGTGTAAATTAATTGTAAATCCATGAAGATTTCATGACCTTCTCATGTCCTTAAGCTGCTCCATTATATTTTTATACCATTAGTTTTACCAGAGCAAATATTGTTCCACCTAATGCAAAAATCTTGCCCACCCAAGACATGTTTATATCCGTGGTGCTTGAAATTTTGTGAACCCTTTAGAATTTTCTACATTTTTGCATAAATATGACCTAAAACATCATCAGATTTTCACACAAGTCCTAAAAGAAGATAAAGAGAACCTAGTTAAACAAATGATACAAAAAATATTATACTTGATCATTTATTTATTGAGAAAAATTATCCAATATTACATATTAGTGAGTGGCAAAAGTATGTGAATCTCTAGGATTAGCAGTTCATTTGAAGGTGAAAATAGAGTCAGCTGTTTTCAATCAATGGGATGACAATCAGGTGTGAGTGGGCACCCTGTTTTATTTAAAGAACAGGGATCTATCAAAGACTGCTTTTCACAACTTGTTTGTAGAAGGGTATCATGGCACGAACAAAGGAGATTTCTGAGGACCTCAGAAAAAGAGTTGTTGATGCTCATCAGGTAAGAAAAGGTTACAAATGTTACAGTACGCCATATTAAAAAAAATGGTGAACCATGAAAAGAAAAGAATAAATTGTTTAGGACCCAAATGCAGTTAGCTCCAGGTGGAATTGGTGAACCAAAATATAAATAAAGAAATGAAACAATGGTTCGCTCGAAAGCTTACCCTACACTATGTTCTACTCCCTAACAAGTTACCTTGTGCCTCCTGATGCTACAGAAACTGAGCCCCTAAACGGACACAGTTGTCCGCTCTCCCTGAACAACATAAAAGAAAAGTGCAGAAGCTCTATAAAGAGTGTGAGACGGGTGCGGTCTAAATCACACGCGGTGAGAAACGATCGCAATACAAAGATCAAAGCACGATCCGAGGGGCGCAAGAAGCGTGCCAAACTCGGAGAAGCTCTTAAATAGCCAGAGATCCTAAGGTGGGCCGACGCTGCCCCCTAGCGTCTTTTGGAAGGTAGCACCTCTAACAACAAAACCATCTCTAAAGAGTTTGGACTCCACCAATTCACAGTCAGACAGATTGTGCACAAATGGAGGAAATTAAAGACCATTGTTACCCTCCCCAGGAGAGGTCAACCAACGAAGATCACTCCAAGAGCAAAGTAATAGTTAGCGAGGTCACAAAGGACTCCAGGGTAACTTCTAAGCAACTGAAGGCCTCTCTCACATTGCCTAATGTTAATGTTCATGAGTCCACCATCAGAAGAACACTGAACAACAATGGTGTGCATGGCAGGGTTGCAAGGAGAAAGCCACTGCTCTCCAAAAAGAACATTGCTGCTTATCTGCAGTTTGCTAAAGATCACATGGACTGTGTTCCGGTACCAGTTGCTGCCCCACACATGATGTTCATCCACTTCAGCTTCACTCAAGCTGCTTCCGTCACCAGCTCCAGTCCCACCTTACCCGGGCCACACCACAGGGCAGTAACCCTCACCCTCCTCCGGTTATCTGGGGACGAAATGCCGCCAACAACTTTCCTGCTTAGACTCAGGATCCTAGAGTGACTCCGTGTATCGGACTACTTAATGCCAATGTGCATATTTTACATTTTATTTGAACTATCCCTCCATGACTTTAGTTTCATTTTTAGATTTATCATCTACGCTGGCCTAGGAGGTTGGGTCCCTTTTTGAGTCTTGGTCCTCCCAAGGTTTCTTCCTCATAACACTTAGGGAGTTTTTCCTTGCCACTGTCGCCCTAGGCTTGCTCAATTTGGGATTTGATGTAAATATTAGGAGATAATCTAAAATTGTAAAGTTGCTTTGAGACAATGCTCCATTGTAAAAAGCGCTATATAAATAAATATTACTTGACAAGCCAGAAGGCTATTGGAAGAATGTTTTTTGGACAGATGAGACCAAAATAGAACTTTTTGGATTTAAAGAAAAGTGTTATGTTTGGAAAAAGGAAAACACTGCATATCAGCATAAGAACCTTATCCCATCTGTGAAACATGGTGGTGGTAGTATCATGGTTTGGGCCTGTTTTGCTGCATCTGGGCCAGGGTGACTTGCCATCATTTATGGAACACTGAATTCTGAATTATATCAGAGAATTCTAAAGGAAAATGTCAGGACAGCTGTCCATGAACTGAAGCTCAAGAGAAGGTGGGTCATGCAGCAAGACAACGACCCTAAGCACACAAGTCGCTCTACCAAAGAATAGTTAAAGAAGAATAAAGTTAATGTTTGGAATAGCCAAGTCAAAGTCCTGAACTTAATAATAGTTTATACAGTCGTATGAAAAAGTTTGGGCACCCCTGATAATTTTCATGATTTTAGTTTATAAATCATTGGTTGTTCAGATCAGCAACTTGAGTTTAAATATATCATATAGCAGATGAACACAGTGATATTGAGAAGTGAAATGAAGTTATATAGGACTTACAGAAAGTGTGCAGTTAAATTATTCAAACAAAATTAGGCAAGTGCATAAATTTGGGCACCCCAACAGAAAAATTACATCAATATTTAGTAGATCCTCCTTTTGTAGAAATAACAGCCGCTAAACGCTTCCTACAGCTTCCAGTCTGGATTTCTGGTTTGAAGGTGCTTTGGACCATTCTTCTTTAGAAATATCTCCAGTTCAGTCAGGTTTGATGGGTTTCCGAGCATGGACAGCCCACATTTTCAGTAATATTCATGTCTGGGGACTGAGATGGCCATTCCAGAACGTTGGTAAAAACTGGTTCCTCTGCATGAATGCCTTAGTAGATTGTGGGGTCTGTTGGCCTCGGTGCAACTTTGTCACTGATTCTTGAACATTGTTCTCAAGAATCTGGAGAGATATTAACTGGAATCCATGCGACCCTCAACTTTAAAACAAGATTCCTAGTACCTGCACTGGCCACAAATTTTACTGTGGGTAGCAAATGTTTGTCTTGGGATGCTGTGTTCTTTTTCCGCTCCTTGTTATGTTCCAAATAACTTAATTTTAGTTTCATCAGTACACAGCACTTTTATTCCAAAATGCAGCTGGATTGTCCAAATGTGCTGTAGCACACCTCAAGTGACTCTGTTGTGGCGTGTCTGCAGAAAAGGCTTCTTCTGCATTACTCTCCCATGCAGCCTCTCCTTGTGCAAAGTGCGCTGTATAGTTGAACGATGAACAGTGACACCATCTGCAGCAAGATGAGGTTGTAGGTCTTTGGAGGTAGTCTGTGGCTTGACTCTGCCTATCTGAGATTTTTCTTGGTCTGCATTCGGGAGTTCCTTAGCTAGAACTGTGCCTGTGGTCTTCCAATTGCCTCACTATGTTCCTCACAGTGGAAACTGACAGCTGAAATCTCTGACAGAGCTTTTCCCTTTCCCTGAACCATGATGTTGAACAACATTTGTTTTTCAGGCCATTTGAGAGTTGTTTTGAGGCTCCCATGTTGCCACACTTCAGAGAAGATGCAAAGAGGAGAAAAACTTCCAATTGGCCACCTTAACACTTTCTCATAGTTGGATTCACTTGTGTATGTAGATCAAGGGTCAATGAGCTTACAAAACAAATTTTGTGTTCCAATAATTAGTGCTAAAGGTATTCAAATGACAAGGGTGCCCAAATTTATGCACCTGCCTAATTTTGTTTTGCACACTTTCTGTAAAACCTATAAACTTAATTTCACTTCTCAAATATCACTGTGTTCATCTGCTATATGATATATTTACCTGAAATTGCTGAGCTGGACAACCAATGATTTATAAAGAAAAATCATGAAAATGATCAGGGGTGCCCAAACTTTTTCATACGACTGTATATATATGGTTTTGGTAATCATTGGGTGGACCAGCGTCTGACTTGTTTTAAACAGAACTTCCTGTTTAAGCCTTTGTATATACTCCTGAGAAAGATATACGCATGAGAAAGATGGCGGCGTGGTCAGCTTTTCCAAAGGGATGGCTTTTATGCATTTTTGAACGAGCTGTAATAATGGTAGAGTGTATTATTAACCTTTGCTGGACAAGTTATGTGCTGATAGAAATTTGGCACAACTCGTTTGAGGTTAGCCTTACTAAAGTACCCAGCCACAATAAGGGCTGCATCCGGATGTTTGGCATAGTGTTTGCTGATAGTATCATGCAGTGAGGCTAGCGCATTGACCGTGTCCACCTGTGGTGGACTATAAATGGCAATGGTGATAACTGAAGAGAACTCCCGAGGCAGGTAGTGAGGTCGGCAGAGGATAGCCAGGTGTTCCATGTCGCCTGAGCAGGAGCGTGACAGAACAGACACATTCCTTGGGTTACACCATTTATTGTTCGTCATGAAACACACATCTGCATGTTTTGTTTTTCCTGATTCCTTCATTCTGTCCATTCAAAACATGGAGAATGTTTCAGCTGGTTGGATGGCGATATTTGGAATCATAGGTGAAAGCCATGTCTACATGAAACAAAGAATGTTGGAGTCGCGTATGTCCCTCTGGAAGCGTATCTGAGCCCTGATGTCGTCCAACTTGTTGTCCAAGGATTGTACCTTTGCAAGCAGGATACTGGGCAGTGGAGGCCGATATGCTCCCTCTCACAGTCTGTTATGGACTCCGACACATTTTCCCTGATGTTTCTTTTTCATAGGATTTCTCCTAGGAGGCTTGACTCCATTGTTGAGGTCCGCGTTCCTTAGGATCTCTTTCGGCCAGGTGGAACTATTGCGTAAATCCTCCGGAAAAAGGTGAGTGGATTTGATTTTGATGTCCAAAACTGTACCGAAGTCGTAAGTTATCAATGCTAATGTCGGTGAGGTCAGAGAACACAAAAAAACAAAATAAATAACTAACAAAAAGCACAGTCTGAGCGGAGCAGTTATGAGGGTGTCTGGCCTCACCCGTGGCTCTTTTCAAGGTCTCCCAGGTAAACTCTTCTAACAGAATAGAGTGAGTGTGATGCACCATGCTGTATTGAAGTTGAATTGAAGTTAGCAGTCATTAAATAGCTCAGAAATGAAAAGAAATAGTTGCCAACTCCATAATTTGTTATTCTAGTCTTAAATGCAAAGATATATTGGAGGGAAGCGAGCAATAATTCCAGTCAGTATGAGACATGAAATTATGTAGAGAATACATTCATCACATCATGGCATTGAAATCAGGTTTTGCAGGGTAGAATGTGTCTACTGGCCAGATGTGTCTACTTTGCTAGATTATTTGGTAGGCTCTTTTTTTTTTTTTAAATAAAGTCGGTAAAGAGGTTAAATTTACTCAAGTAAGAATAAAAACAAAGTATCCCAAATTAAAAGGAATCTATGAAATAATAATGAAATACTGACCTGTGTAAATATAATGGAGTAAATGTAACTCGTTACTACCTGTTTTATGCCATCTTTGTATTTAGACTAGAATAACAAATATCAGAGTCTGAAACAACTTCTCTGCATTTCTGAACTATTTAATTGCTGCTTTCTTCAATTCAGCTTCATTTCAGTGTGGTGCATCACGCTCAGTCTGGTCTATGCTACAACAACACTGTTCAGTGTACTGTTCCTTATGTTACATCTTCCCTTTTTTCTTCAAAATAAAGAAAGGAATAAAAAAACATTTTTGCAATATACATACAACATGTAGTCAACAGTATATATTTAGGCACAATTAAGTCGATAAATCTTTCAGGTGTGCTGCTTTTTTGATTATCCTACCCCTTCTTTATCTGACAATATTCTGCATTTTGAGTTTAGTTCGAGGTCTGTCTTTGTGCTAGTGTTTGTGTTTTTTTTTTCTCCAGTGAAATCAGTTCTGTTTTAATTTCTTTATCCCTTCCTCTGCTCACATTACATTTCTGATCTTTTTTTGTCTGTTCCCGTCTAGATGCTGTTCTCAGCTGTCTCCCACTTTTGCACCCATAGTCCTGGTTCTTCTTATAACACTTCCACAGTCCTGTTTTACTGTGTATGATCTGAATTCCCTGGAGCAATGCTGCAGACCATCACCTAAATCTATAACATCAGGGATACCAATGTGAGCTTTCAACTTGTGAATAAAAGTGGCTGGAAGATGGTCCACGTCCCAAAAATCTGAGAAGTAATCAACTGTGATCAGACAGTTTCTGCCATTGAGTGTAAATAGGTCTGCATCAATCTTTGCTAATGGCCTCAGTGGAATGTCATGCGGTGCAGTGTTTTTTTCTGTTGCCTTTTGTCTGTGGTCCTTCGTACTGTACAATTTTCTGTGTATGTTTTTAGAGTCTCAATCATTCCTGGCCAGTAGACACGTTTTGAGTTCAGTAGTGCAAGCGCCAATTCCATTAGCATTGCTAGCACAGCAATTAGCACTAGCGCAGCTGTAGCATGCGACTTTATCAGTAGGGACTGTCCATCTCAGAGCATGACGTGAATAAGGCTCTTACACGAGTAAACAGTAGGAAGGCAGCCGGCCTAGATGGTACTCTTGGGAGGGTGTTAAAATCATGTGCTAGACAGCTATTGGTGGTGTCTTCAACCTCTCCCTGGCTTATGTTGTCCCTAGATGCCTCAAGATATCAATCATCATCCTTGTACCTAAGACCAATGACAACTGCCGATGACACAGTGGTGATGGGCCTGATCTCTAACAACGATGAGAGGGCCTACTTGGATGAGGTGGAACCGCTAACATCATGGTGTGGTGTTAACAACCTGGAGTTGAATGTCTCCAAGACTAAGGAGATGGTAATGGACTTCAGGAGGGAGAAACAGTGTATCCAATACACACCCTTTGAGATCAGCAGAACCATGGTGGAGAATGTGAACAGTTATACGTACCTTGGAGTCCATATCTCTGAGGACCTAACTTGGTCCACACACATCTCCATAACAGTGAAGAAAGCACGGCAGAGCTTGTATCATCTTAGTTAGCTGAGGAAATACAAAGTATCGAAAGAACTGCAGAAAACCTTTTTCACTGCCGCAATACGATCTGTACTTTCTGGAAGCATCACTGCCTGGTATGGAAATTGCAGTTTACAGGAAAAGAATGCTCTTCATAGAGTGATAAGATGTGTGGTGTGCATCACCAGGACCAAACTACCTGGAATACAAGACATCTACACCAGACAGTGCATGTCTTCCACAAAATGGATCATTAAGGACATTCATCATCCTAACCACAACCTCTTTCAGTGGTTACCTTCTGGTAAACGACTTCGTTTCGTCAAGGCCAGGAGGGAGAGGTTCAGGAAGAGATTCTACCCCAGCCCATTCGGCCAATAAACAGTTAATGTCTGAATACATTTATTTGAAAGATCTGTTTACTCGGACACTTGGCCACTTCACCTCAATTGCACACTTTGCAAATGACACAGTATGACACTGAAATGCAAATTGCACAGTAACTTAATATATTTCATACTGTAATGTCCTAACTCTAAATGCCCTATATTGTGTATATATCTAAATTACTTTACTTTATTATTATTATATATATATATTTTTTACAATTTTCTTCTTTATATATCTATCTGCACAGTCTTGGAGTAGCCACTTTACATTTCTCTGCCTTTTTGTATCAACTACAAATGTTCATGTGACAAATAAAAACCTTGAATCCTTGAATCATCTCCAGGAAAGTAAAGCAGCTCAGGTTTGCTATGGTTTAGCTACAGATGATGAGCTGACATCTATGATGAGATGTTCTCCAGACAAGCAGAGCCCTTAGGGTCCTTGGGGGCCGCAAGTGTTATAGCTGGGACCGCAGGAGCCTCTGGAGCTGGGACCAGTGGAAAAGACACTGGAGCCACTGGAGCCACAGGACTTGGGCGGCATCAGGAGTGTCAGGGACTGCTGGATCAGTGTCAGGAATGTCAGGGGCTGCTGTAGTGACGTTGAGAGACAGAGAACACAATTGTGGCATAATGAGTGTCCATGGCTGCGGCGTGGGTGTTATGAGCATCCTAGGCTGCCATGGCTGCATCACAAGCATCTGGGGCCACCTAAGCACCATCACAAGCATCAAGAGCTGCCTGGACATTTATAGGAGTGCTGGGACCTTGCTGGGCATCTTCTGAATCCTTGGGGCTTCGTGTCACTGCGTCAAAAGCCTCAGCAGTCATTGGGGTTTTGACAATGAGGCTGGTGGCGCAGCAGCCACTGGAGCTGGCGCCATGACTGACACTGGAACTGGTGTGATGATAGATGCTGAAGGTCAAGCCTGGGCAGGAGCTGCAATTTAAGCCTGGTCTGAGGCAATGACTTGGGCCTGGGCTGGTGCTGCGACTTGAGCCAGGACTGACTGGAAGCTTAAGCTGGCACGTTGACTGGAGCATTGGTGTACACCTTAGCAATGTCAGGAGGTCCAGAGCCCGTTAAAGTGGCAACAGGTGTGTCAGGGGCCACCATGGAGGTTCCTTGTTATGTTATCTGCTAAATGCTGTAAATGTTATCCTTGAGTGTCCACAGTGGTGGCGTCTTGAGCGTCCAAGGCTCCTGTGGGGATGTCTGGACCCCCGAAACCCACCTGAACGTCTTCCATAGCAGACCTGCAACATATTTGTCTAGCTCATCCATAGCCATTTAGAGACACCATATATTGTAGTTGTAAACCATTTGCACTCATTGCTCTGTCATCCCATGCATTTCTGTCTTGCCAGCAGTGCATGATGATCAGACAGCTGTGGGAAAATAATAAGCCTGTTGAAGTGAAGTGTATTAATTATGCCTCTTCAGACTTCAGCAGCTTTGTGTCAGTCTGAATGTAGCTTTATGAAAAGTAATTATTTACAATTCAGTAATCATGGAATATCAAGGGACAATGGGGTAGAACTCTCATATGTGGTTTGGTGAAAAGGCAGAGGTGGTAAGCAATGAAGTACAACTACTTCCTTACTGTACTTAAGGTTTTTTGAGACTTCATATTTCATATTGTAACATAATACTTTTTACTTTTCTTTACTACATTTCAAAAGAAAAATCTGTACTTTTTACTCTCTATATTTTCAAAATAGGCTTGTTAGCTTAGCTTTTATGAATCTATTTGTATATCTATTTTATTCATCTGTTTACTTTTCTTTTTTTATTTAGGCATTGTAGTCTGGCACCTAATGAAGCACTAGTCAGAATCCTAAGTTTATACTTGATGCACTGTAAATGGCGTATGGGTGCATGAGCTAAAAATGATGTGATCATGATGGTTCTGCCTGTTGTGGCGTGTGGTGATCTCAGTCCTCTTCATGATTTTGAAGGAGCCAGTGCAGAGCAAATATGATACCTCTGAGAGATAGATATACCATTTTGGAGAATACTGCAACAATGGAAGCATCAAGTAAGCATGTGTATTCGCAGAGTTGTATGCAAGACACTTTACAATGTTTTTTTTAATCAAGCACTACAGGTGTTTCTTGTCCCTGGGATGGTGAATTCTATTTCTGTGATGAATATAAAAAGTATATTAAAATAAACTGTATAATGTTTGTAAATGTTTTGCAAAAGTATTTTTTTTTAAATTAAGTACGGATGTTGAGTGTTTAAAAGAATAACTGCTCTAAAAATTGTTGAAGCGGTAGTTTCACTAGATTGCAGTGACAGCTGATGTTGGCCATCCTCACAGCCAGCGACTGCTGCCCAGCATTGAGTACACAGAGTAAACCCACGTGGACATGGGGAGGGCATGTAAACCCCACTCAAGCGAAGTCCGAGGTCAGGATCAAACCAGGCATGCTGGAGCTCTGAGGCAACTGCACTAACTGTGCTAACCGTTGATTATATAATCTAGTTCATGTAAACCACCATCACTAACTGCTCTTGTTTATGCCCCTCTCCTTTTATCTTATACAGCTTATACAGCTTATGCAACAAACCTAATGGTCAAATCATCTCTGAAAACGGGGACTCATAAGGAAACACTCAGGATGGCAATTATTTTCATTTAAATCTCCAGTCTATCTTAATCATTGTTTTAAACTATCTATAATTGCTAAAGCCTTCTTTATATGCAGGAATGCAGGTATTAAGCAGTTTCATGATCTTTATCACAATGGGACTTTTGTCTCCTTTCACCATTTATGTGAGAACTATGATATTCCTAAAAAATGTTTTACATGTTTATTAGGAATATTTCTTCAATATTCACCAATCAGCTTCCATCATTCAAAGGCATTATATGAGCTATCTATAGTAAACTGATGTCAGTGTCATCTTCTGCCCTTCCCGACATAAAATTGTGATAGGAGGGGAAACTTGAGGAAGATATCGCTGAAGAATCTTGGAAGGCTGTTCTCTAAAGAGTACACACCTCATTTATTTGTGCAAATCATGGGCTACTAAAATTGAGGGTTGTGCATTGCGCACATTGGACTAAACTCAGACTGTCCAACTGATTCTCTGAAATGGATCCTTTATGTGATAAATACAAATGTTTCCAGCATCATGCGCAAAGTTGGACCAGTATTGGACATCTATCTTTAATGCTCTGTCAGGCTTTCTTGGACAGACAATTTCACCAAGCCCATTAACTGGGCTATTTAGCATCACATCTGACTCAAGCCAATTAACTAAGACAAAATCTGATTATATTGCCTTTCTTGCTCTTATTGCTAGAAGGGTAAAATGATAGAAGTGCAATCCCCCATCATTTACACATTGGGGCAAAGATGCTCTCTATTTTCTGAAAGATCAGACACTCTTTGAAATGTTCAGCAAAGAAATCTAATCAAATATGGGGACCCTTCTTCCCAGCAGTGTGATTAGTTATGTAAAACAAGTCTACAAAGATTCAGTTTCTTTGTCAATATTAATGCTAATATTAAGTCATATTTACAATAAGGTCACCTACAAAATTAAAAAGGGCAGATTGTTAAAACTGACCCAAAAATCTGGCTTAAAATAATTATGAAGCACTATGAAAGACCTAGAAATCTGTGTACTCATTTTCAGATGGACTTCTTACTTCGTTTGAGAATACTCGTGTATCGCAAGAATAGAAATTCTTCCAAACTAGAAACCTTCACCATTGTAACCAGTGGAATCCTAAGGTCCAAAAATGCTACCCAAGGCATTTAGCTCATGCCTTGGGCCAATGGGCCAATTGATATGGGAAATGTAGGAAACAATTTAATTATCCTATAAATTAAAGGCCTGTACTATTGTGTGGTAAATGCTATTTGTTTCTGAATGTATTTGTGCACAAAGATTTGTAGTATGTAATGTTTGGTACCTACAGAAACCATATTCCATATTTCATGGAAACTAAGATGGTGAAACTTACAGCATTGTACAATGCATGGACAGTAATGCACAGAACTGGCACTCACTCTTTTTTTTTTTTAAATCTTTTTATTGAGGAGTATAGCAAAGACATTACAACAAATAATCACAGGGCAAATAATGAACAAAAACAAGCAATAAACACAGCAATGACTAAAGCCAAATTCTGTAATTTACGAACTCCTCTAGTTTTTTATATAAACCCTAAAGAACACACAAACTAAAAAAGGAAAATGGAGAGAAAGAAAAGGAGGAGGAAGAAAGAAAAAAATAAATAAATAAATAAATAAGTTAAAAAAAAATAAATAAATAAATAAAAAATTCTAGTCAGCCGGCATTATTTGACGCAAATTAAAAAATGTGAGAAAAGCATTCCACTTGGAATAGAACGCAGCACTATTCCCTTTCAAAGTAAAACGAATTTTTTCCAACTTGAGAAAATACAGGACATCTTGGAGCCACAATGAAACTGAAGGTGGTTTTACGGACTTCCACAATAACAGAATACGGCGCCTTGCTAATAAAGAAGTGAAAGCTAAGATATCGGAGTGAACTCGAGTTAATGGAGAAGAAACAGCAGGAAGACCAAATATTGCCACAATGGGACATGCATCAATATTGACGCCTAAAACCTTTGACATTATCTTAAAATACTCGGACCAGAATTTACTCAGTGCAGCACAGAAATAAAACATGTGGCTTAAATGACATGGTGAGGCAGAGCATTTATCACATTGATCCATAACATTAGGATAAAATTTAGATAACCGAGACTTTGACCAGTGAACCCCATGCAAGACCTTAAATTGTATCAGCTGCAGTCTCGCACAAGGTGCACCGGAGCGAATCCCAGCTATTGCCCTGTCCCACCACTGTTCAGTAAAAACAGTTCCCAACTCATTTTCCCAAGCACTTTTAATTTTACAAAGGGAATATACAACCAAAGCCATAAGACGCAAATATATCCTAGAGATAAGTTATTTTTGGAGAAGCTCTAGAGTCAAAAGGTCCTCCCAAGGCTGTTGTGTGGGAAGACAAGTAAAATTTGGAAATTGGGAGGAAACAAAATGTCTTATCTGGAAGTATCGAAATAAATGTGAATAAGGCAGGTTAAAATCAGTAGATAGTTGAGTGAAACTACAAAAAACACCATCTTTATAAAGGTCATGAAAAGATGTAATACCCATCTCTTGCCATTTTTAAAAAGCTGTGTCACACAGAGCTGGGGGAAATAAGTGATTACCTAATATAGGCATCATCACAGAGGACGACATGAAATTAAAATGGCGCCTAAACTGAAACCAAATACGAAGGGTGGGAACCACCAATGGATTGCTAGAAAAATTTGAGAGTTTGAGTGGTAAAGAAGAAGTAAGCAGTGCAGGTAGGGAGGATGAAGAACATGAATGAGTTTCCAACATACACCATAGCAACCCTGGAGATTGAAGCCAATAAAGCGCCTTATGAATATGAGCTGACCAATAATAAAACAAAAAATTAGGGAGGGACAGCCCACCATCGGACCTAAATCTCTGTAAAAGTGATTTTCTCAATCTCGGGACCTTCCCATCCCATATAAAAGAAGAAATAAGTCGGTCCTTTCTAGGCAAAAATAAAGGAATAGTTTGGAACAAAAACAGAAATCTAGGCAAAACATTCATTTTTATAACATTTATTCTAGCAATCAGTGATAAAGGAAGTGACCTCCATCTCTCTAAGTCTAATTTAAGTTGAGTAAGTAAAGGAGAAAAGTTTGTGTTAAAGAGAGACGGTAGAGTACGGGATACCTGAATCCCCAAATATTTAAACCCACTTGAAGCAAAATTAAAAGGCACAGCCGACTGATTAAGTGACAAAGCAAGAGAGTTAACTGGATAACACTCACTCTTCTGTACATTCACTCTATAGCCTGAAGACGAACCAAACCTATTCAGAACTGACAAAACCTGAGGAAGGCAACTCACTGGGTCAGTCATGTATAATAACAAGTCGTCAGCGTACAATGATAATTTCAGTTCGATACCTGAGCGAATGATTCCCTGGAAAGATGAAAGAGATTTTAGTGCAATTGACAGAGGTTCAATTGCAAGTGCAAACAGTAAAGGAGACAAAGGGCATCCCTGTCTAGTCCCACGGGACAATGAAAAATAATCAGAACGCTGACCATTGGTGTAAACACTGGCTTGGGGAGAAGTATATAATAGTTTTATCCAGGATATAAAATTGCTCCCAAAACCAAACCTGTGTAGAACTGCAAAGAGGTAATTCCACTCTACCCGATCGAATGCTTTCTCTGCATCCAAAGAGATGACGACTTCGGGAGCAGTGGAGGTATGTTTAGAAAAAATTGCATTTAAAAGTGTACGAACATTTAAAAAAAGCTGACGTCCCTTAACAAACCATTCTGATCCTGTGAAATCACATCAGGAAGTACATTTTCCAAACACAATGCTAAAGTTTTAGCCAAAATTTTCACATCGGCATTTAAAAGAGATAAAGGTCTGTATGAGGCACATGAAGTGGGGTCCTTGTATTTTCAGGAGAAGGGATATAGAAGCTTGAGTCATAGTTGGAGCCAAAGTCCCAGAAGACAGGGATTCATTGTAAACTGCTAAGAGAAGAGGAGCCAACTTGGCAATAAATTTCCTACAAAATTCAACAGGGAAACCATCAGGACCAGGTGCCTTATTTGTCTGCATGGTGTTAATAGCAGTGGTGATCTCATTCAGCTTTAGAGGTGAATCAAGATCACCTACAACCCTCGAATCTGCAGCAGGAAATACCAAGTCATCTAGAAATAAGGACATGTCAACATCATCTGACATGGATTCAGTTTGATAGAGATTGGAATAAAATGACTGGAAAATCTAATTAATTGACAATAAATCTGAGCACAGTGCCCCTGTTGGATCCCTGATTTGAGGGATCAAGTGAGATGCAGTCTGTCTCTTTAGCTGATGAGCCACAAGTCTAGATGGCTTATCACCATGTTCATAGTAATTACTACGTGTACGCAACAACAACTGTTCTGCATTGGTTGTTGTAATGAGGTCAAATTCAGCTTGTAAATCAATTCGATGTTTAAATAAAGCAGGTGATGGATTAACTGCATTACATTTATCCAAATCCATAATTTTAGTCATTAGATCTTGCATCTTGGTCTTCTGTAATCTATTTAAATGTGCAGTGTAAGAGATAATGTGTCCACGTAGATGAGCTTTAAGACATTCCCATAGAAGAGAAAAAGTAGTGGTGTCATTCTTATTGATCTCAATAAAATCGTCAATGGAGGTAGAAATGAATGTATTGAATGCATTATCTGACAACAGTAGTGGATTGAATCTCCAGGGTGCAGCAACGACAGGGCGATCCAAAAATGTTATATTTACTGTGAGAGGGGCATGGTCTGAAATGACTATTGGATGATACTCAGTAGAAGTGACTTTAGGAATGAGGGAACTGTCCACAAAAAAATAGTCAATACGGGAGTAAGATCGATGCGGATGAGAATAAAAGGGGAATTCTTTAGCACATGGATTATGAAATCTCCACGGATCAACTACAGCATTTTTAGTTATAAAATCAGAAATTGACTGGGACATCAAAGACTTAGTTAGTAAACGAGGATTGGAGTGATCTAAAACTGGATCAATGATGCAGTTCATATCACCACCCATTATCAAAAAATGGGAATTTAAAGAAGGAATAGAACCAAATAGTTTTGTTGGTAAAATTAGGGTCATCAAAATTGGGAGCATACACATTTACCAACAACACTGGAGTGTTAAACAGAGAGCCTCGAACAATCAGATATCTGCCCTTCACATCTGCGATAAAATTATCCACTGTAAAGTGAATCCCTTTTTTAATTAAAATAGCTACTCCCCTGGTTTTTGAATTGAATGTTGAATGAAAAATATAGTCAACCCAAGAAAACTTTAATCTACTATGATCGCTATTACGAAGATGCGTTTCTTGTAAAAATGCAATATCAACATTTAAGCGTTTTAGGTGTGCAAATGTCTTTACACGCTTAACGAAGCGTGTTCAAACCTTTAACATTCCAGCTCACAAATCTTACAGAAGCCCCACTACCTACAGTATGTGAATGAGAGTCAATCATCTGAATTACTTACGTCTAAACAATAAAATAGAAATGATGCCGGCTGACTGAAAGAAGAAAAGAAGTGGGGAAAGAGAAAAAAAAAGGGGGGTAAGAAAAAAGAAAAAAAAAAAAAGAAAAAAAAGAGAAAGAGAAAAGGTAAAAAAAAAAGCCACATAAACCCCCACCCAACCCCCCACCCAATGTCCTCTACCCACCCAAACACGAGGACTACTAAGGCTCAACCAGGAGCCAACCCTAAGCAAACAACACCCCCGATTACACAGCATGGCCTAACAAGTGGAACCTGCAGAGCTGTATATTCGCACACAAAAAGTACAGTGAGCACCTTTACGAGGAAAATAAGGTGAACAAGAAATATGTACCACTGACTGAATACTAACAGTAGTTAAATAAAAAATAAAATAAATAACGTCATCCCTGTATGAACGTCTACAGAGCAGAGAAGTATTTATAATAATATAATAAAATAAATCTGTTAGAAAACAATAATACAAAAATAAATAAGAAAACCTTCAACATATTTTCAACAGCTTCAAAAAAGTGGAAAAAATGTGCAAAAAAAAAAAAAAAAAAAAAAAACTGTCTCCTACCCGAAGAATTAGTTAGTTAGTGTAACAACGAACTGCATGGCCTCCTCAGGTGAAGTAAAGTCGTGATGCCTTCCTTCGTGAGTGATCCGAAGGCGCGCCGGATAAAACATACCGTATTTAATCCCTTCGATAGTGCGGAGCTTCTTGCAAACATCGTTGAATGCAGCCCGAGCCCTCGCAGTCTTGGCAGTAAAATCGGGAAAAACGGAAAGTGACATGGACGAAACTTTGACCTGCTGTCGTTGTCTCGCCTTCCTAAGGATGTCCGCACAGTCTGCATAGTTGTGCAGCCTCGCTATGATGGGACGTGGCGGTGCTCCGGGCTTCGGTCTGGGCGCCAGGGAGCAGTGAGCTCTATCCACTAGCGGACCTTTTATCCAAGGAAAATGCTTCTTTAAGAAGCTTGGACACGCTAGAATTAGATAATGAAAAAGAGTCACCCTCTGGAACTCCCAGAATCCGGAGATTTTGACAGCGAGATCTGGATTCAAAGTCCTCACATTTAGAATCCAGTTTGCTGAACTCTTTTGACAAGAATTCAGCTTTAGCCTGTAGCGCGACCACATCATCTGTACAGACCGACAGGGAATGCTCGATGTCCGAAACTGTGGTCTTTATGCTGACGAACTCGGATCTTAGCGCTGCAAAATCCCGAGTTAACTCTGCCTTCATGTCTTGAAGCTCCGTTTTAATCTTAGAATGATGATCCTTCAAAACTACTTGGAGCTCTGACAACAGTGGTAACAAGCTCAGATTTTAGCGCCGCAACATCGAAAGTAGAAAGCGGTGTAGCATGCGCCTCTGCTGGAGAAGCAGTCGCACGAGCAGGCGAGGTTGCAGCGTGCACAACAGGCCGAATGATCAACTGTGAAGGAGCGGGCGTTTTGCTAAGTTTAGGAGCCATTACGATGTAGACAATCGACGCAACGAGATTAATAGATGCAATAATAGATGCAAGAAAGCCAACAAATATACACAAGGTGCGTCAAAACACTGAAAAAACAAATTCGCTCCGCAGGAACCACCGAACACACAACTACTCCATGTCGAGTCAAACCGGAAGTACTGGCACTGACTCTTGACCATATGAGACACCATTTGCCTGGACTGAGAGAATTTTCAATTCATCAAACCAGAGTTGCAGTCATTCCCAACAGCATGGGGTCTTCCAAGCTCACCTCAAGACATATACACCAACTAGTAAGAAAATAACATATTGTTTCAGCTGACTGACGACCATGTGATAACTTTGCAGTTTTGTTAGGTAAAAGGTTTACTAAGACACACATGTGCAGCTTCAAAGGATCTAAACAGTATAAAGCTATGTAATTAGAGAACTAGGAAGAACAAACAATTCAGGGAGCTACACACAGAACTTCTCAGAGAGCAATCCAGAGACCAACATTCTTTACCCTCATTGCTCAACATTCCATTATCTATTCTGTAAGTGTCAGGAGTCATACCAGGTATGGACGCTAGAGGGTAGCAACCACTCTCTTTTCATGGTATGATTCCTGGCAGCCGCTGTGATTGAGCTGTCAGTCAGTCGACAGCGCAATCACAGCAAATGATCCACAGCTGCTGCCCTTGGCTATTTAAGAGCCTCGCCACTGGCAGCAGCTGTCAGATTACCTGACTGCACATGCCGCTTTTGCCCCCGATCGTCGCTACGGCATTTTATTTAATACGATCCTGCTGGCTACACAAGCGTGTGTTCCGAGACCTCACCCGTCTCCCCCCGCTCTGTTAAAGAGCGCCGTGCTTCCGCTTTTGTTTTATTTCCTCGGTTGTTTTATTTCTTTGTTAGGGATTGAGTGGACAATCTGCGCTCATTAAGGAGCGTAAGATTTCGTAGCGCTGCGAAGCGTGAGGTAAGGTTGGTAGGGAGACAGATAGAGTAGGTTGGGATTTATTTCACCAGCTCGAGCCCCTCTCTATCTGCTCCCCCCTCCCTCGCGCTTCCTCAGCGCCAAGCGCCGATCGGAGCTGCAGCAGCGCTCGGCCACGCCCACCGCTTCTCTCCCTCTCTCCCTCGTTTGTGAAGCGCTCGGCTATGACGTCTCTCTGTGTGTGTGTGTGTGTGTGTGTGTGTGTGCAGCTCGCACATTCGCTGCCTTTTGCATACACATACAGAGACTTACCTTTCTTTATTTATTTGTATTTGTTTAATTCCGTTTATTTATTTGATTTCATTTTAGTTCATTAATACCATCTTGAGCTAACTGCATTTGAGTCCCAAAACCTTCTTATTTAATTTTGACGGTTCGCCTTCGTTTTAATATGGCGAACCGTAACAGTAAGACTATATTTTCACCTTGTTTTACCAAGTTTTACCTTGCTGTATTTTGAGTGCTGTTACCTACGTGTTTTATAATAAATTTGTTACTGCTAATTCCCTTTATAATCTTAGTAATCCTTTTACACACGTGGACAAAATTGTTGGTACCCCTCAGTTAATGAAAGAAAAACCCACAATGGTAACAGAAATAACTATGAAAATGAACAAATGAAAGTCAGACATTACTTTTCAACCATGATTCAACAGAATTATTTTTAAAAAATAAACTCATGAAACAGGCCTGGACAGAAATTATGGTACCTTTAACTTAATATTTTGCGGCAATCCTTTTGAGGCAATCACTGCAATCAAACGATTCCTGTATCTGTCAATGAGACTTCTGCACATCTCAGCAGGTATTTTGGCCCACTCCTCATGAGCAAACTGCTCCGGTTGTCTCAGGTTTGAAGGGTCCATTTTCCAGACGGCATGTTTCAGCTCCTTCCAAAGATGCTCAATAGGATTTAGGTCAGGGCTCATAGAAGGCCATTTCAGAATAGTCCAGTGTTTTCCTCTTAGCCATTCTTGGCTGTTTTTAGATGTGTGTTTTGGGTCATTATCCTGTTGCAAGACCCATGACCTACAACTGAGACCAAGCTTTCTGACACTGGGCAGCACATTTCTCTCTAGAATTCATTGATAGTCTTGAGACTTCTGTTGTAGAATTGTTGTAGAATTCTTTTATGTAATGTCTTTAATCTACTTTTCAGTCATGTTGTTGAGGATTTGTTGGACACATGTGCCTTTGTGGCTGCGGGGGCCCCCCCTTGACATGGCTGCTAAGCCATGTCAATGTCTTTAATCTAATTTTTTTTCATATTAGTTCTGTATGTACTCATATATGATCACATTAATTCAGTTGATCATTGAGTAGTAGACATTCATGTGTAATCATATTAGTTCTGTAATCATGTAGTCAAACATAATGGTTTTAATTTGAAACCATGATTAATCTTTCTCTGTCAGTTTTGTATTAAGAGGCTGTGTGTGACCCTGGTATTCTGGTGTGAAACTTTGTCCTTCAAGGACAAACATGTGTACGACTGTTTTGGCTCGGCTCCCAGGGTTCTCAAAGTTGGGCACTGGTACAGGTCTCTTGAGAATTAATAGTCCGTGTATGTTTCACTTGAGAATTGGTGGTAGGATGAGAGAGGTTTCTGGCCAGTGGGGTGTGGGTTCCCTAGGGCCATCTGGGAGGAGGCCTTGTGGAGAGGCCGGTCAATCAAGTGACTATTTGATCCAGGGCTGTTAACAGGGACGATCTCATGCCAGATGTACCAAGATGTACCAATGAGGAATGCAAAACAATTTCTCAGCCCAGAATCGAGTAAGGGGGGACATGGTTACTCATGTGTGCTGCTGAGTGCATTTGTAAAGTGGAAAAGCCAAATAAAGCATGAAGGTGCATAATAGAGCGTAATTATGATGGCATAACCACACAATGTATAGGCGAGGAATACTATGTGAAATGTATTACTGATTGAAAGGGTAAGAGTGACCATTTATATATAAAAAAGAAAGCATGGGAACCGATGCCACCATTAAAATCTTGGCACGGGCATTGGGCAGTTTTCAGGAGAACAACCACCCAAGGTCAGAGAGAACGGACCTGGGTAGGGGAGGAGATTTTCTAAAAGTTGGAAAACAATCATGACATAACGTCTGAACCTAATGTACAGAACAGTATATAAAGAACGTGAGAACTGTTGATCATTGGCTCCTCCGCATCGCTGCTGCGGTGTGTGGTTGTCCTTTATTGCTTGCAATAAAATTGTCTGCTTCTCCACTGAAACCTTGATTCGGCTTGAGTGTGATTTTTGATGCTTCTGATCCGAATTAAGCTCATTTTCAAGCGATTTTCACTATTACATTTAAACACTGGTTATTTTAGGTTTTATAGCACAATGATCATTCAGGGCTTAAATTGAAGTAAACACTTGGGCCAACATATTTATTTACCTCCAGGCTTCTATTTTCATCATATAGGTTCCATTTGGGAAGATTAAATACAGAAAAATATGTCGAAAAATCAAAAAACGCCTTTAATTTTTTGGGTGTATAATTTGTGTGTGGATGCTGGTGATTGAACATTATCCATGCTGTACATTTTCTGTTTCAGCAGGAACTTGTAAAGCTAAATCCAAAATTTGGAACAGATACAACAAAGTTTAAGAGTTACACAGGTTTTTAGTATTGATCACCATTCAAAATTTGCCATAACCTCTGAAAATAACAATAAAAATGAGCCTGTCACCTATAAATCAAGTGATTGTTTTTATGTCTTCTGTAATAGAACAAACAAATATTAGTCATAATTCAGTGTTATTTTGCTTTTTATATGAATAAATCAAGCTGAATTCAGGCCACTTGCATTGCCGAGCCAGGCTGTGTCTCTTTAAACCTGTCAGCATGAGCATGTCATGTGACATCTCTATGGAAACCTTAGACTGTTAGCTTTCCATCAGAAGCGGTGTCGTCCATTCAGCGCTTACACAGACCCGGACATTTGCATATCTGTATAGCCATAGGCCAGCTTCTCTCTGACTGGCAGAGTGAAGAAAACCGCTAAACCAATGAATTTTAGAAGCTCTTGAACCAATGATGAACTGAGTATGTATAGAGCCCTCCCATAGGGGATATCTTATCTAGACTTTAGAGTGCACTTCGTTTTGTGGACTGAGAACACAGCCATAGAACGTGTTACATTGGAATGAATGGATTTTTATGGGACGACCTAAGCATGCAAAAAAGGACTTTGTTTAGACGATAAGTGAATTTTCTATGATAAAATCAAAAGTTATTTTACATCCTAAGTATATTTTAAAAGGCAAAATAGTTGGGTAGGTATGGTTGTTTTGTAAACAAACATGGCGGACAGCTGTGTTTGGTATATGATTTCTGGCAAATGGCTGCATGTAGGCGGTTGAAAATCAGTAGGCAGGTAGTCATAATAGTATTACATTTTTTGAGTTTGTGTTTTGGACTGTGTATTAAGAATGTTTTAAGTTATTAAGAATGCAAAAAATGGCGACCTAGTGGGCCCGTATACGGGCCCGAAGGGGGCGATTCAGAAGCATTTGGTTAAGTGAGCAGAATGTATTCTGTCAAAAAAACCACGACACTTCATTGTACCCTGCACAGATTCAAGACACCCTGTGCCAGATGCAGCAAAGCAGCCCCAGAACATAACAGAGCCTGTTCCATGTTTCACAGTAGGGACAGTGTTCTTTCTTGATATGCTTCATTTTTCCGTCTGTGAATTTTTGTCTCATCTGTCCATAGGACATACTCCCAGAGGCTTTGTGGCTTGTCAACATGTAGTTTGGCAAATTCCAGTCTGGCTTTTTTATGTTTTGTATTCAACAAATGGTGTCCTCCTTGGTCGTCTCCCATTAAGTCCACTTTGGCTCAAACATCGATAGATGGTGTGATCTGACACTGATGTTCCTTGAGCTTGAAGTTCACCTTTAATTTCTTTAGAAGTTTTTCTTGGCTCTTTTGTTACTATTCGTATCATCAGTCTCTTTGATTTGTCATCAATTTTCCTCCTGTGTCCACGTCCAGGGAGGTTGGCTACAGTCCCATGGGTCTTAAATTTCTGAATAATATCTGCAACTGTAGTCACAGGAACATCAAGCTGCTTGGAGATGGTCTTATAACCTTTAACTTTAACATGCCTGTCTATAATTTTCTTTCTAATGTCCTGAGACAACGCTTACCTTTGCTTCCTCTAGTCCACGTTGAGTGTGGTACACACCTTGTCACCAACCAGCACAGTGACTACCTGAAGCCCAAATATAGGCCCACTGACTGATTTCAAGATTGTACACACCTGTGATGCTAACTAGTGAACACGCCTTGATTTAACATGCCCCATGGGTCACATTTTGCAGGGGCACCATCATTTCTTTCCAGGCTTGTTTCATGAGTTTATCTTTTTAAATAATTCTGTTGAAGCATGGTTGAAAAGCAATGTCTGACTTTCATTTGTTCATTTTCATAGACTTTGTATTTATTATTACTTTTGTCAGATTAAAGTTATTTCTGTTACCATTGTAACAGAATTTTTCTTTCATTAACTGAGGGGTACCAACAATTTTGTCCACGTGTGTATGAATACAGTAGGTAATCTGCAAGTAATGATAGACCTCTTGAAAGCTGTGTAGTTAGACATGTTAAAGGTAATCCTCTATATAAAAGACTAGATCTTGATATGATTCTAGCTGGCATGTTGATAAAAAAATCTCTGAAGTAACTTATTGCTATAATAATGATATAATGATAATGATAATCTTAGACATAAAAACTCTACAGAAATGATGACCCTGTAAGGAGTGAGGCAGAAATTTCATATCTACCTTGATGAATTAGACATAGTGGAAAGAACATACCAAACATTAATATCAACTCTAAAGTTATCATGTAATGTGGAAGGGCATGAAGGCTTACTTCTATGAAATCATGGTCAGCAGGTTGACAAGGCTGTCTATGAACCTCCAATAGCGATGTCCACTGTTCTACATGGAGACCTACCTAAGAAACCTTAGTCAACCGATTTAGAGTCCACAACGAGGTTCATGATGTAAAGAAAGATAAAGCCAGGTAGGGGAAGAATGAGAATGAGGCACTGAAGGCATCACGGAATTTATCATTATGGAGGATGGAAGAAAAACTGAGAACCCATGGAAAAAGTAGGAGCCTGTAAAAGTTCAGAGAGGCAGGGCTGGGCAACAGCAGTTGAAAAAGAGCAAGGTGAAGTAGGTCAAGAAAGTAAAAAAATAAAAATTGAAAGAAACAAACAGATAAGGTTGTGGAATATTGGAGCCATTAGCAGGAGATCTCAGTTGATCTTACCACTGCCTGACACACATCAGGCAATTACTATCGGTTTCAGTACTGCTGACACTACACTGATGGTTTGGAAGCTGCACAAATAAAAGTAATAGTAGCATCAGACGGACACTGGAGGTCTAATGGAATGTGTAAGGTGAGCTTAACTAGAGGGTATACAAGTGTGGAGAGTTGCATCTGATGATAATCCACATACAGTAGTATCCTCTCGTAAACACATCACAGCTGTGAGCTGAGCGCTACTCCCTTGTGGCTTACTTAACTTACTACACTGCAGAGTCATATTGCATATTGCCATACTACATGCACGATACAGTCCACCTATCACTTACTAACAGTATAATAATCATCGTTTACACAAAGCAATTTAAGCTTTTTGAGCCACATTTACCTAAAACAGGGATATAATAATACATCTACATCCATGCATATTCATATATGCAGTAGAATGGATTATACTGAAGAGTTTTATGGAACAAGTCAGTTCTTCTGCTCTTACAGCACTGTAAGATTAGCCGTATTCACTTATCATGATGCAGTGAATATACATTAATTTTCTTTAACTGTAGATGAGTTAAAGTTGCCTTTATTAATTTAAAACTGACCTTAAATTGTCCCCATGGAGCAGTCTGTGTTTGTAATATATGAAATTTGACTCATAATTGAATTTTCTGGAAGACAGACATATTGCAAAGGTGAAATTCAGTGTGTCCAATGCAGCCAATTCTGTTTTCAGCATGAATAAATTAGGCATATGTATGTCAAAAGAACACAATGCTTTTACCCATTGTCTCTAAATTAGAAGGTTATGAAAATATTAATTATTTAAATTATTAATTTTGGGTTATAAGCCTTTGGCGCCCTCCTTTGTCAGTAGTAGGAACTGCGAGTGCAGAGTTCTATTTTAGCAGTATCAAGGTCAAGACTTGATATTCAGATGATCTATAGGGCTACGTGGCACAACGTATGTGGAAGCCCTTATTTTAATGTTTTAGCCATGCCCATAGCTAGCAGGTACTTAAAAGACATATGTACAGCCATGCAAACTCCATTGAAAAACACAGGCAGTGGAATTTCTTATAATGAACAAAACGATGTCCATAAATAATTTGTTTATAGCTGTTCATATCTGTCCAGATAATTTTACAAGAGAGAGTTTATTCAGGTTTATATAGAGGTTTATATAGAGTTTATGCAGAGGAGAAATTCAGTTTTTACAGTGTAAACGATAATTTAAAATTACTATTAAAAACACCAGAATTGAAGAGTAACAAAGCAGAGTATCTACAAAAGATAAAATAGCAGTATGTACAATGCCAACTCATAAAGTATGGAAAATGGGGAAAAAAAGACAGTTTCGTGTTTTGTCTGGTCAAGTTGATGTAATTTGTTAATGAAATATTGTGCATCCATTTCTGTATTTCAGGGACAGGGATAATTTATTGGTAGTAATGAGGTAAAAAAAAAAAACTAAATAATGATGTGATTTTACACAGGTGATGTCAACAGGTGATTATGTAATCATGATTTGGTACAAAAGCAGTATCCACAAAATGTTCATCTTTTGTTTATCTTTGCTCCTCAAAGACTCAGCGTTTTGTGGAAACTGATTTTGTAACGAACCATGATTACAATTACCTATTGACATCACCCGTTTGAAATCACATCAGTATTTAGTTTTTTTTAATTTATTACAGTTTTAAGGGCACATAATTTGCTAGGAATTATATTTTGATGGGTGTTCAGAGCCTATTCCAGAACTTCAGTCCATAAGTTCTGTAACCAAACCATGCAACCTTCACATTTCAAGCCCTGCCCTGGGTTCGAACTCAAGTTCTCTGCTACTCCTAACCTGTTGTCTTCTCCATCCATCAATTCATTCTTCCCAGCTATTATCTTAAGTACCTCCATGCCTCTGTATTTACATTTGGAAAATTTTCCGGAATCTTCTGCTTAAACAGGATTATTATACCTGTGGATTACAGATCAGTCATTCTGAATAAGCACCCTCATCCTCCATTTTATTCTATTGCCAATATGTAAAACTGAACAAAAACAGACTGGAACAAAGTGAAAGAAAATGGGCATTCAATACAACCTAGTTTTCGGCTGTGATGCTCAGGTATAAAGTAATGGATGCATCAGTTATTTAAGCAATGATTGAAATGATTTAAAATTGTCCAGATAAGCAAGGTCCTGTTCATGGGAACATGTTCATTAAAAGTGTATGCATAATAAGAACAGTACTTAATGCTAGCAGGTATTAAATGGTGCTTTTAAAAGCTGATAGGCTGCAGGTTTAAAAAAACAAAGCACGTTTAAAGATTGCCCAAGACTCAAAACACTCAATACTCCGCTTGTTACAATGCTTCAGCAGTGGTTGCCGGCTCTGGTTCCAGAGAAAGAGAGAGGGACAGAAGGAGCACACAGAGATGCTATGCTAGCAATATATATATATATATATATATATCGTATTATAGATATATATATATATATATTCTAATACACATAACATACATACTACATACATACATATACGGTTATAGATATATATATATATAGATATATATTATATATATTATATATATACATATACAGCGGGTGGGACAATAAGTTTGAACCGTCACCATTTTCTCAGTAAACATATTTCTAGAGGTGCTATTGACATGAAATTTTCACCAGATGTCGGTAACAACCCAAGTAATCCATACATACAAAGAAATCAAACCATAGATGTCCAGAAATTAAATTATGTGTAATTATGTGGAATGGCACAGGGAAAAAGTATTGAACACGCTTACTGAAATTTATTTAATACTTTGTACAAAAGCCTTTGTTGCCAATGACAGCTTCAAGACGCCTCCTGTATGGAGAAACTAGTCGCATGCATTGCTCAGGTGTGATTTTGGCCCATTCTTCCACACAAACAGTCTTCAAATCTTGAATGTTTCGTGGGCCTCTTCTATGAACTCTGATCTTTAGTTCTTTCCATAGATTTTCTATTGGATTCAAGTCAGGTGATTGGCTGGGCCATTCTAGCAGCTTTATTTCTTTCTCTGAAACCAGTTGAGAGTTTCCTAAGTTTGCCAGTACCATATGCTGAAAAACAGCCCCACGCCATTATGTTCCCACCTCCAAACTTCACTGTTGGTATGGTGTTTTTGGGGTGATGTGCAGTGCCATTTGACCTCCAAACATGATGTGTATTATGGCATCCAAAGAGTTCAATTTCGGTCTCATCTGACTAGACTATATTCTCCCAGTATTTCACAGGCTTGTCTAAATGTTGTGCAGCAAACTTTAAACGAGCTTCAACATGCTTTTTCTTCAGCAATGGAGTCTTGCGTGGTGAGCGTGCATACAGGCCATGGCGGTTGAGTGCATTACTTATCGTTTTCTTTGAAACAGTTGTACCTGCTAATTCCAGGTCTTTTTGAAGCTCTCCACAAGTGGTCCTTGGCTCTTCTGATAATTCTTTTCACTCCTCTGTCAGAAATCTTGCGAGGAGCACCTGGTCGTGGTCGGTTTATGGTGAAATGATGTTCTTTCCACTTCCGGATTATGGCCCCAACAGTGCTCACTGGAACATTCAGAAGTTTAGAAATCCTTCTGTAACTAATGCCATCATTATGGTTTGCAACAATAAGGTTGCGAAGGTCTTGAGAGAGCTCTTTACTTTTGCCCATCATGAGATGTCTCTTGTGTGATACCAGGCCATCATTTGGGACTGAATCCGCTGATATTAATTAGCACTGACAAGGGACAGGATTGCTTTATAATTACTGAGAGAGTTCAGCTGGTGTCTTGACTTTCCATGCCTTTTTGCACCTCCCTTTCTTCACGTGTTCAATACTTTTTCCCTGTGCCATTCCACATAATTACACATAATTTAATTTCTGGACATCTATGGTTTGATTTCTTTGTATGTATGGATTACTTGGGTTGTTACCGACATCTGGTGAAAATTTCATGTCAATACATCCCCTCTAGAAAATATTTTTTACTGAGAAAACTGGTGACGTGTTTTCAATACTTATTTTCCCCGCTGATAATATATATATATAGATGGTGTATGTATGTATGTTGTGTGTATATGTTCTATGTCCACCCGCTTATCACTCACACCTGTTCCTCGTCAAACCACACATTACTTTAATAACCGCGCTCACCTCACTCCGCTCATTGCGGGTTATTGATGATTCCTTCCGGTCGCCCGCCTACCGTTCCTCTACGCGCCTCGCCGCCTATCGCGTCCCTACGCGCCTCGCCGCCTGTCGTGTCTCTACGCGCCTCGCCGCCTATACGCGTCCCTACGCGCCGGTCCGACCAGGTATCGTGGTGTTTAACTTACTTTTCCTTGTTTGTTGTTTGTTTGCACCCGTTTTTTTGCGCTCTCAGCATTGTTTTTTATTTTACATACCGTTTTCGTTTTCGTTCTAATCCCGTTTTTTTCGGCTTCCGGCCTTTATGTTGTCACCCTTTTTCGGTCCTTCCTCGCCTGTTTTGGCCGGTGTTTTTCCTTTTGTTGGTTGTACTAAATAATACCCTTTTGTTTTGAACCTGCGTTCGTCTCCTCGTTCCCTCCCTCCCGGCATTACTATAATAACCCCCGCCTACAACATGGAGACGGCAATGTTCCTCCTACCTCTCCTTTGTTTTTTTCCTCTGTCATTTCATGTCAATGGCGACCCTTCCTCCCTGCCGTCCGTTCGTTGAACGTGCAGGTATTGTTTTTGATACCTTCCCTTTGGACTTCGGCGGGCCCACTCCTGCAACCTCCCAACCTCGGACATTTATGCAAGTGCAATGCTACCAGGGTCGCATTTCCCGGCGGCCGCACCGAGGGCGTCGGCAGTTTTTCGTCGGCCGCACCGATGGCGCGTCGGAGTTCCGTGGCTGCCTCCAGTGGCGTCACAGTGTCAGAGGCCTTCCCAGAAGGCCTGTGCACATGTCCAGAGGCCTTCCCGAGGCCGTGCACATGTCCAAAGCCTTCCCAGAGGCCGTGCACCTTGTCAGAGGCCTTCCCATAGGCCGTGCACATGTCAAGAGGTTCTTCCCCCAGAGGCCGGGCACATGTCAGAAGGCCTTCCCAGAGGCCGTGCACATGTCAGAGGGTCTTCCCGAGGCCCGTGCCCATGTCAAGGCCTCCCCAGAGGGCCGTGCACATGTCAGAGGCCCTTCCAGAGGCCGTGCAACATGTCAGAGGCCTTCCAGAGGCCGTGTGCACATGTCAAGAGGCCTGCCGAGGCCGTTCACAATGTCAGAGCCTTCCCAGAGGCCGTGCACATGGTCAGAGTCCCTTCCCAGAGGCCGTGCACATGTCAGAGGCCTTCCCAGAGGCCGTGCACATGTCAGAGGCCTTCCCAGAGGCCGTGCACATGTCAGAGGCCTTCCCAGAGGCCGTGCACTTGTCAGAGGCCTTCCCAGAGAATGTCTCCTCCACGAAGATCCAGCATCCCGTCCACGGCTCTGCTCTCCAGCATCCCGTCCACGGCCCTGCTCTCCAGCAGCTCGTCCTCGACTCTGCTCGCCTGCCTCCAGCCGTCGGCCTCCTCGCTCGCCAGCCTCCAGCCGTTGTAGACGCCACTCGTCTGCCTCATGTCGTCATCGACGCCGCTCTCCTGCTTCCCGTCAGCGTCTCCGTTCTCCAGCCGACCGATTGCTGGCAGTCCCCTCCTGGGGTCCGCCCAGCGAGGAGACCGCCTGAATCAGAACTGTGCCCGGGGGTCTATCTTGTGAGTCCTAGCTCCGGCTCGGACTCCGTGGGGGGGCTCTGTCACTGCCGGCCAGCGTCACCCGCTTATCACATGCACCTGTTCCTCGTTTCCCACGTCACAACCGCACAGTAGTTAAACCGCGCTCACCTCACGCTCAGCTCGGGTTATTGATGATTCACGTCGGTTGCGTCCCTACGCGCCGCACCTCATCTCGCATCCCTACGCGCCTCGGCGCCTACTGTGTCTCTACGTGCCTCGCCGCCTATCGCGTCCCTACGCGCCTCGCCACCTGTTGTGTCTCTACGCGTCTCGCCGCCTATCGTGTCTCTACGCGCCTCGCCGCCTATCGTGTCCCTACGTGCCGCGTCCTATCCAGGTATCGTGCTGTTTAACTTGGGCCGTTTCTCAGTACCAAGTACGCGAACTTCGGCTCGCGTACTTTCCAAGTCTGTACTAGGAAGTTGGACTTGTGAGTACATACTCCAGAGGACGGGAGAACGCAGTTCGGTTATTCTACAATTGGAACAGCAGTGTACTTGGCTATGGAGACAACACGGTTTACTTTTTACACATAGATAAAACATGTTGTATAAAGCCTGTCAGTGGTGGAAGAAGTGCTCAGTTCTTTTACTTTCCGTTGAACAGTTTAATCTACATGTAACAACGGACCGATCTCATTTAAGCATAAAATAGAAACCTTCCCAAACATAAGCCAGTACCAAACAAGTCTGATTTTAGAAGGGAATTTAATTATGAACTTCCATTTATATCAGACAGTTCATATTTAGAATACAGGCTGAACAAATAACACACATAATGCATAATAAATACGTTAATAGCTTCCCGTCACATCTCCGAAATCGTTTGAGCATTTTTTTATGTAAGCTTTATCTTGATAAACTGACCACATAGTTGAATTTTGAACAACTACATTCTCGCCTAAAAGACTCTTATAACTTCATTTTGTGACACAATAACAGTATTACTTTAGAAATTATACATCCAGTAGGGAGTTCTCTCATCCTGCATTACCGAGCTGGCAATGCATTGTGGGACATTTCGCTGTTCAAGTACGCACAAGTCTACATCGATGCATCCTCGGTAATATGGGCGGATCGAGAACACATCCGGGGATTTGGAGCGTACTTGGTTAGATGCGAACTTGGAAATGGAACAGTACTTGTGCTGCCACTGATGACTTTTCACAAGTACACAGAACACAGTAGAGAATACGCAGATTGGAAAAACGGCCTTACTTCCTTGTTTTGTATAGTTTGCAACCCGTTTTGCGCTCTCAGCGTTGTTTATGTAATTATTTTGTTGCCAATTCGTTTTTGCAATGTGCCCTTTTTCCGGGCTCCGGCCCCCTTTTCATGTTGTGCCCCGTTTTTCGGGGTCCCTCGCCTGTTTTGCCGTGTTTTTCCTTTTGTTGGTTGTATAATAATAAATATCCCTTTGTTTTGAACCTGCGTTCTTCTCCCCTCGTTCCTCTCGCCTCCCGGGTTTTACAGTATGTATGATATGTATATGTATAATGTGTGGGTGTATTGTGTATATATATATATATATATTAGATATATATTATTATTAATAATATGTGTATGTTTGTAACGCGGGTTGAGATAGCATGCTATGGTTACACTGAGGTACGGATCTAGAGACCAGGTAGAGAACCACTAGGCATAGCTAGAGTAGTGGAGGCCGGAGTGTTTATGTAGGGGAAAGGCTGAAGGTGAGCAATGAGCAACAGGGTGGCTGATCAGGAGTTGGGCGTGATTAAAAGGCTTCGTACTGCGGAAAAAGGAAAACCGAGCGGAGAGAGTACAAAAAAGAGAGTCCGTGGAAGTAGAGCTGGCAGCAGCATGACAGTACCACCCCTCGAGGACCCTAACATGGCGGGGGTTCCGGGGACCCCGGGAGGTACTTACTAGGACGGCCGCTGGCCCTGGGGCCGGGCGGTCGGTACCGAGCCAGAGGGGTGGAAAATTCCTGGCTGAGGAGGGGGTCCCGGACTTCCTTGGCGGGAGCCCCACCGCCGGAGTCCAGAAGGCGGCAGACCGTGTAGGTGGAGGCTTTTTTCCCCCAGCCAGCAGGCGGGGTCTGATCCACGGAGACGAGTCAAGCCAGCTGCCCGGGGACCCAGGGCTTGAGGACAGAACGGGGAAGGAAAGGGCAGATGCGTTGAGAGGTGAGGGGCCAAGTCAAGGGATAGGTAACGTTATTGTCAAGTGTCAATTCAGATTTATTTATAATGGGCATTGTCTCAAAGCAACTTTACAAGTTTTAGATTATCTCTAATAACACGTCCAATCCAAATTGAGCAAAGCCTAGGGCGACAGTGGCAATGAAAAACTCCCTATTTCTAGGAAGAAACCTTGGGAGGACCAAGACTCAAAAAGGGACTCCAACCTCCTTGGGCTGCGTAGATGATAATCTAAAGACGAACTAAGTCATGGAGTCAATGTCGAATAAAATGTTAATTATGCACAGTCGACATTACGTGGCCCGGGTAATGATGGGGCTGAGCTGATGACGGAAAGCACTTGTGAGTGAGCGCCATCGATGAACATCATGTTTGGGGCCTGAACTGCCCGGAACAAGCCATAAAGAAAACAGCAAATGTAATTATTTATTGATTAAGAGCACAGTGTTTATTAACAATCACTGATGCCATGTCAATCACTGATGCCAAGTGTAGCATGAGACACCCGTCAGCATTGCTATAGCAGCATAGCAGAAAGCTTAGAAATAGGAGAACTGGTGGGAAACACATCCAAGCGTCGCATGCGACCATTGGCAACCCCACGAGCGGCAGAGACAGCAACCCACGTCTCTTATCACCATAAAACTCTTTTGACATGACCCCCAGCCGCCTTATTCAAGGCAAGGATGCATGAGTCAAGTCACGAGGACCGAAGCCCAGTTCAGCCAGAATGCCCACTCAACACCCGGCTAGCGGACAGGGCAGCAGCCGGCCAGGACCTGACTCCAGAAACTCCGGCCCCACGACCCAAACCATGCATCCTGTCTAAACTAGTCAAAGCCCTGCGGTAAATAGGTAACTGTCTTTTTAGCCTAACTTAAAACTTGTGGAGAGTGTTCGGAATCTTCTCGATCGAAGTGGGAAGTGCCTGTCCGTGCGCGTCGCTGTGTGCGTGCGGTGTCTGTCTGTTGCTTCGAGGCGCCTGCGCGTGTTTCCCGCGGCTGGTCACTCTGAAGAAGCCTTCCGCGGGGCTCTGCTGGACTTTTTTAATTCTAAGGGAGCCGGGTAAAAAGACCCTGCACCCTGCGAACGAAGTAGACGAGCTGGATTGTAAAACTCTAAGAGTTCACTCAGATAATGTGGGGCCAGGCCATGTAGAGCTTTATAAGTTATAAGAAGCATTTTGTAATCAATGCGGAATTTAACTGGTAACCAGTGTAGTGATGGTAGAACAGGAGTGATATGATCAAATTTTGTAGTTTGTGTTGGCACTCGGGCAGCTGCATTCTGAACTAACTGAAGTTTATTTATAGATTTACTAGAGCATCCAGTAAGTAAGGCGTTACAGTAATCCAACCTTGAAGTTATAAACGCATGAACAAGTTTCTCTGCATCATTAAAAGAGAGGATATTTCTAAGTTTTGCGATATTACGTAACTGGAAGAAAGCAATTTGAGTGATGCTGCTAATATGCGCATCAAAGGAGAGATCTGAATCAAATGTGACCCCTAAGTTTTTTACATATGGACTGGACAATACTGGAGAGCCAATCTAGATTTAGGACAGATGTAGCCAACCTGTCTCTCACAGCCTTGGGTCCCACTAATAGAACCTCAGTTTTATCTGAGTTAATTAAGAGAAAAATAAATAACATCCAATCTTTTATTTCCTTTACAGAGGCCTCAATTTTGTTGATTGTAAGGCTGTCATTAGGTTTGGCTGATATGTACAGCTGTGTATCATCTGCATAGCAGTGGAAACTAATGCCATGTTTACGAATAACTGAGTCTAGTGGCAGCATGTACAGAGAGAATAAAAGCGGGCCAAGCACTGACCCCTGAGGCACGCCATACTTCACTTTTGAGAGCTTAAAGCGTAGATTATTTATATGAACAAACTGGTACCGGTCGGTTAAGTAGGTTAAACCAAGAAAGTGCTAATCCCTTAACACCAAAAGTATTTTCTAGTCTGTTTAGTAAAACATCATGATCTATAGTGTCAAATGCTGCACTTAAATCTAACAGAACAAGAAAAGAAACACATCCCTTATCTGAGGACATTAACAAGTCATTTAGTACCCTAATTAGTGCTGTTTCAGTACTATGATGGGGCCTGAAGCCAGACTGAAATGTTTCATAAATATCATTCCTTTGGAGGTGACTACAGAGCTGCTGATAGACGGCTTTTTCTAAGATTTTAGACAGAAACGGTAGATTTGAAATTGGTCTATAATTAGATATCACACAAGGGTCAAGACTGGCTTTTTTAATCAGTGGCTTGATAACAGCAGAGTTAAAGGATTTGGGGACATAACCAAAGGTAAGGGATGAATTTACAATAACTAACAGTGGCTCTATAATACTAGGTATTACTTGTTTGAGTAAACGTGTAGGAATTGGATCTAATAAACATGTTGATGACTTAGACGAGCTGATCAGTGCGGATAGTTCAGTATTAGTAATTGGGGTAAAAGATTCTAGTCTTGATTTACAGATCATTAAACAGATGTCTTCACTAGTGCTGCATCTGGAAGGTTTCTGAATAGTTTGGTGATGTGATGAGCATTGAGTTTGATGCCTAATGTTTTCTATCTTATCATTAAAGAAAGTCTTGAAATCATTACTGTTAAAATTACACAGAATGGGAGAATCACTTTCTGTAGGGTTTTTTGTTAATTTGGAGACTGTTTTAAAGAGAAATCTTGATTATTCCTATTTATCTCTATGATTGAAGAGAAAGTATCAGCTTTAGTCAGCTTTAGTGAGGGCATGCTTATACTCTGCCATGCCTGTCCTCCCAGCCAATCTTAAACACCTCCATTTACTATGTCTCCACTTGGCGCTCTAAATGCCGTGTTCTTTGCTTTTAGGTACGGGTTGTGGTCATGTACCATGGTTCTAGCCGTTTTTTCCCTAATACGTTTGACCCTAGCAGGCAGTCGTGTCCAGGGTTGAGCGAAGCAAACATTCTAATTGCTCATTTACACAATCAGATGATTTATCTTCCGTAGGTGGTATTAAATTTAAGTCTGGTAAGGATTTTTAATAAACGCAGCTGGAGTAAGCAGATGTGATAGTGCGCTTGGTGTGATAACAGGCAGAAGGTTTATTTATTAGAGATGATCAATACTAAAAATAGTGATCTGAAATCGATCACTTTGCGGGAAAACATCCAGGTTTACTATATTGATACCAAATGTTAATATTAGATCTAAATTATGATTAAGCGGTGGGTTGGTCCCATCACTTGAGTGATACCCGATTCTAAGATGACTTCGAAAGCAATTGTAAAAAGTGGATCCTGTCATTGCCAAGTGATATTGAAATCACCTACAATTAAGCCTTATCTGTTGAAGTAGTAAGCAGGAAAGAAGTTTAGCAAATTCCGAAGAGAAATCTGAAGGGACCAATGGAGGGCGGTAAAATAGTGATAAGCTGAACGAGTGGTGGTTTTTGACTTCCATAACGATGGATCAGTCAACATTAAGAATCAGTAATTTCAAAAGAATTACCTTTGTTTAGGTTCGCCATGCGACACTATGGCGAATCGTGAAGGCAAAAAGAAAAGGAATATAGGAAACCCAACAGCAAGTCAGCTCCAATTGGTAGTAATTTGAACTGAAATGAATAAATAAACAAACGCGGCAATTAAAGCCCTACAAAATAAACAACGACAAAGAATAACGTAATGGCTTTTGTTGTGTGTCATCGAAGCTGCCGAATCTTGCGAGCAGACGCGCAACACACAAAGCACACTAAGGCCGCCTACAGGAGCAGCGCTGGAATCGTCGGCTTTGCTTACATACACGTACTTATACTGGCGCTTTACCCTGAGAAATTACTTTCACTAAATGAAAGGGTAAGCAGCGCTGGAATGTTGCGGCTGCTTACACGTAACTTTATACTGTGGCCTTTAACTGAGAAAACTTCACTAAATGAAAGGGGAAGCAGCGCAGGAAAGCAGGGCTTTTGATTAAACGAGAGGAAAATAAATACCAAAATCGGGGAAAGAAAAGAAATACAAAAAGGCGCCAGATAGCGCTGAGAGAGAGCTGGAAACCAACAAGCCGAAAGCGCTCAGAGTCACGAGCTGAGCACCGTGCAAGCGGCGGATGCGCTCTCTCTCTGAATCGCTCTCAACACAGAATCAGGACTGCTTTGAACGCAGCCACGCAGCCTGAGTGTGAGAGCGGTGACGCGCTGTGCGGGCTTCAGAGACCGTGTTTATAGTCTCAGAAGCAGCACGATGCAATTCACGGGTCTGTGTGCATACCACAGCATGAATCGGACGTGCTTGAAACGGACAGGAGCGGGGCACCGGCCTGCCGCTCGGATCCGAGGCTGAGAGCACAGAGTGAGGGGGTTGAGGCGAGGGGCACGCGGGAGCGCGCAGCCCCGGGGCGAGCGCACCTCAATACGCCGAAGCGGGACCGCGAACGGGCAACAGCGCGATTACAGGCCGGTTCTGACCCTACGCTAAATCTACGCCCTGGATTACCTCCGAATCTCCTGATTCGTACTCCGGCTGAGCCCCTAAAGCGGGCCCAGTCTACCAAAATCCCTAACACCGACTGTGCCGAAGCAACAGCGCGAATGAGACCCCCGAAAGTCTCTTAAACACAAAAAACCGTAACGTCCCTAAGCACAGCAAACACCTGTGACGGGCGCCACGGGAATCAATAGCATGGAAGGCGATGGTGCGACGCCTGTCAGTGCCAAACAAAGCTCTTAAATAGAGCCACTGACAGGTGTGTGCAATCGTGCCGTGATCAAATGACAGGCACGATCGCATGGTCTGAGGATCCCGACCCAAAGCTGAACCAATACTGGCCTCTACTGTCAGCCTGGCAGAATCCCCAGACTGCTGGGGAGGTAGTAGAGAAACCCGACGGGGATAAACAGTGGCCACTAGCGGCCACTGTGCAAACGTAACATCCTTGTAATGATTTAGCTGTAAACATCTAACTCTTTGTCAAAAATTTGTATGCTATTCCTCCCCCCGACCATAAATGAGGGCGACTACATGACTGTCATCCAGGAGGTGAGGCTCTTCATTAAGGCTAATATTCATCAGGTCTAATCCAAGTCTCAGTGAGACAGAGAGCGTGTAAGCGTTTATCAGTGATCATTTCATTTACAATCACTGCTTTGTTTGTAAGTGATCTAATGTTAAGTAATCCTAGCTTTAGTCTAATGTTGTTATTTCTTTGGCAGCTATCTGTGTTTATACAAATGAGGTTATTAAAACAGACTTTTTGAGAGTGTTTACGTTTAGGGCAGATGCGGGTAACAGACACAGTTTCAATAATGTGGGTTCTGGTTGACAGTGCATGGCTACCAGCAGAGAGTTGGTTAAGCCGGTCTGTCTGCTGCCTGACCCCTGCTCTGGATAGTCAGCCCCTAACCAATTGGGCCATAAGACTATGGGCAATGTTGCAGGAGATGAGAGCAGCACCCTCCAGAGTGGGATGCACACCATCCCATCCTAAAAGGCCAGGCTTACCTTTAAAGGCTATCCAGTTGTCTATATAGCCCACGTTGTTTTCAGAGCACCAGTTGGACAGCCAGCAGTTCAGCGACCATAACCTGCTGTAGGCTTGGTCACCTCGCCTCATTGGGATGGGGCCAGAGCAGACTACAGCATCGGACATTGCCTTCGCCACGCTAACCACCTCTACAAAATTAGCCTTAGTAACCTCTGACTGACGAAGGCGTATATCATTAGCCCCTACATGAATAACTATCCTAGAGAATCTGCGGCTCTCGAGTTCACTAAGACTCGTTACAATGTCCTGCACTCTGGCTCCGGGGATACAGAGAACTCTAGCTGCTGGTGTCCCTAAAGGGGTAGCAAGTTTCACATGTCATAAAATAGAGTCACCTATGACCAGAGCTCTTTCAACAGGCTGCTCAGTAGGTGTTTCACTGAGGAGGGCAAACCTGTTGGACACGTGATCAGGTAAAGAGTGGTGCTCTCGTGGACTAGCCTTAAGACTACGTCGCCGAACCGTCGCTCACTTGCCCTGCTGCAAGGACTCTGCCCGGGCTCTAACTTCACTTTGGCATCCAGATCTGTTAAGCTAGGAGCTGAGCTAGCCTCGTTACAATTTATCGGCCCCCTGGTCCTTACTCTGAGTTTCTACAAGAGTTTGCAGACTTTATTTCTAAATTACTACTAACAACTGATAAGGCTTTAATTGTTGGAGACTTTAATATTCATTATGAAAATGAGCATGATCCTCTTAAAATCGCATTTGACTCCATTATAAAATCTATGGGTATCACCCAGAATGTAGTAGGTCCTACCCACCACTGTAATCATACCTTAGATTTAACACTAACACTTGGCATCGATATTGACAAGCTTGCTGTTATACCACAGAGTGACTTAATCTCAGATCACTCTCTCCTACTATGTGATCTGTGTCTAACCAGTAAGATTTGTTCAGTGCGTTGTCCTAAATCTAAACGTACTATTACGTCTGCTACTGCGCTGCTTTCACTAATAACCTCCCAGAACTAATGATCTTGTCACCAGTAGAGCCTGAACAACTTGAACAGGCATCCCATTGGTTAGATTCTGTGCTACGCACAACCTTAGACACTGTAGCTCCAGTGTAGCTCCAGTAAAACCAAAATGATCAGGGATAAAAGGCTGTCCCCTTGGTATAACGATCGTACACGTGCTTTAAGACAAACTGCACGAAAATTAGAGCGCTAATGGCAACACACTACACTGGAAGTGTCTAAGTTGGCATGGAAAGATGCCCTTACTGAATACAGACATGCCCTTAAAAAACCTAAATCAGAATATTTCTCATTTTTGATAGACAGTAACAAGAATAATCCAAGATTCCTCTTTGACACTGTATCAAAACTCACTGGGAATGCACCAGTTTTGGAACCTATTACACCGCCGGTGTATACCAGTAATGATTTCCTAATATTCTTTAATGATAAAATAGAAAAAATACGACGTGAAAGTCAGAATGTCAAGTCAATGTCCATCCTTGTAGCAAGCAGCAACTCTCCCTGAGGAACATGAGTGCTGATGGCCTATCTAACAATGTTATACAACTACATTCCTTTAGTCCGATCTCCCAAATTGAACTAACTAAATTAATTAGTTGTTCAAAATCCTCATCATGTCTACTGGACCCTATACCAACACGTTTACTTAAAGATCTAATCCCTGCCATTATAGAACCCCTACGTACCATAATAAATTCATTCCTTAACCTTGGATACGTACCAGAATCTTTTAAATGTGCAGTTATTAGGCCCCTGATTAAAAAACCTAATCGTGATCAACTTGTGCTATCTAACTGTAGGCCAATATCTAACCTTCCCTTTATCTCTAAGGTTCTAGAAAAAGTAGTCTCCCAACAATTATGCTCTTATTTACACAGAAATAATATTCATGAAACATTTCAGTCAGGATTCAGATCTAACCACAGTACAGAAACCGCATTAGTTAGGGTAGTTAATGATCTGTTAATGTCCTCCGATAATGGATGTGTCTCTTTCCTTGTTCTTTTAGACCTTAGTGCAGCATTTGATACTGTGATCATAATATTTTATTGAAAAGGCTAGAAAACACAGTAGGTATTAAAGGACTCGCACTCTCCTGGTTTGAATCCTATCTGAGTGATCGCTCACAATTTGTCCTTGTAAATAATTCATGCTCGGATAGTCCAAAAGTAAAGTATGGCATTCCCCAGGGGTCAGTGTTGGGACCTCTATTATTTACTCTTTACATTCTACCCTTAGGGAATATTATTGATAAACATAGAATTAACTTCCACTGTTATGCAGACGACACACAGTTGTATATATCAGCCAAACCAAACAAAATCCACAGACTCAGTAAGATTGAGGATTGTATTAACGACATAAAAGACTGGATGTCGTGTAACTTTCTTCTACTGAATTCAGATAAAACTGAAGTATTACTTGCAAGGGAGAAGCTGACTAATCTAGTGTTAAATATTAACGCTTTCTCTGTCACCCCCAGCTCAGTAGTAAAAAACTTGGGTGTCACAATGGACTCAGACCTCTCTTTTGATGCACATATTAGTGACATCACAGAGTTGCTTTTTTTTTTTCAACTGCGTAAATATCACAAAAATAAGAATATACTTTCCGTTAATGAGCTGAAAAACTTGATCCATTCATTATAAACTTCAGGTTCGATTACTGTAATGCCCTTTTTTGCTGGGTTGCTCTGGTAGATCCTTTAACAAGCTCCGTTGGTACAAATGCAGCAGCACGAGTACTTCTAGAACTAGGAAGTTTGAACCATATTAAGTTCCGTTCTTTTTTCATCTTTTGCAACTGCTGCCAAGTAAAGTTCCGTACTGATTATACAATTTTATTGCTAACCTATAAAGCTCTACATGGCCTGGCACCGCAGTATTTAAGTGAACTAATTCAGCACTATAACCCATCACGCTTACTTCGTTCACAAGGTGCAGGGTTACTTGTAGTCCCTAGGATTAAAAAAGTCACTGCAGGGGGAAGAGCGTTCTCATACATAGCCCCTCACCTTTGGAATAGCCTCCCTGTCACTGTTCGTCATTCAAACTCGCTCCTGATCTTCAAGTCAAGATTAAAAACACACTTATTTACTCAGGCCTTTGGGGAGCCTTAAAACAATATTTGACATTTTACAATGAATGTTTACTTAATGTCATGTTTTTAACACATTTTTGTGTTTCCCTATTTCCGAGATGGCGCGGACACAAAACCCTGGTCTGGGTCAGGGTGGCCCAACACTGGAGCTTGGGTGAAAGCGGATTTGAGGGCGGTGAGCGCTCGCTCAGCCTCTGGGGACCAACAAAGAGCACGGGGATTGCCCCGCAGGAGTGAGGTGAGGGGGGCCACCGTCCGGCTGAAATTCCGTAAGAAGCATCGGTAGAAATTTGCAAATCCGAGGAAGCGTTGGAGCTCCTTGATTGACTTGGGTGTGGGCCACGAGAGGACTGCAGAGACCTTGGAGTCATCCATCGCCACGCCGGAGGGAGATATAATGTAGCCAAGGTAATGGACGGACTGTGTGTGAAACTCACATTTCTCTGCTTTCACCCGGAGGTGGTGAGAATGGAGCCTCTCCAGAACCAGGCGGACGTGGGCGGTGTGAGCGGCGAAGTCCGGCGAGAAGACCAGGATGTCGTCCAGGTAGACCACCACGAAATGCCCCAGCATGTCCCGGAGGATGTCGTTCACGAAGGCCTGGAAGACCGAGGGGGCGTTGGCCAGACCGAAAGGCATAACTAAGTACTCGTAATGGCCAGAGCTGGTGCTGAAAGCGGTCTTCCACTCATCCGCCTCCAGGTTGTAGGCGTTTCGGAGATCCAATTTGGTGAACCAGTGGGCGGTGCGAAGTAGCTCGAGGGATGAGGGCACCAGCGGGAGCAGATAGGCGTACCCCCGAGTGACGCAGTTGAGTCAATCAATGCAAGGACGCAGCCCCGAGTCCTTCTTGGGGACGAAGAAGAAACCCGCGGAGACTGGCGAGGTGGCGGGACGGATGAAGCCGAGACTCAAGTACTCCGCGATGTAATCGTTCATGGCTTTCTCTTTGGCCGGCGAGAGGGGATATAAGCGGGCTTTAGGCAGAGGCGTGTCGGGTAAGAGCTCTATGGCGCAGTCGTAGGATCTATGAGGAGGGAGACGGGCCGGGGTGCCTTTTCCGAAGACGGGTGCCAGGTCCTGATACTCACTGGGCACGTTGCGAGGAAGGGGCGGTGAGTCGGAGACCGGGAGAGAGTTGACCTGGAGGGCTGGGCGACGTAGGCAGTGTTGCTGACACCAAGGGGACCAGCGGACAAGCTCCCGGGCAGACAAAGAGATGAGGGGGTCGTGAAGATGAAGCCAGGAAAGGCCCAGGATGATAGGGTAAGTCAAGGAGGCCACGGGAAACAAAGAGATGGACTCTTCGTGGGTAGCGCTGGTGAGCAGGCGCACAGGGGCAGTGACACAGGTGAGAAGACCAGAGCCAAGTGGTTGACCATCCGCTGTAGTGATTTGCCGGCCCGCGGGAAGAGGTGTGCAGGGGATCTTCCATGTGGTGACAAGGTGGTCGGCAATGAAGTTCCCCTGGGCGCCGGAATCAATCAGGGCTGTAAGGGAGATTTCGGCATGAGCGACTCGAAACAGGACAAGTAGTGTGAAAGAGGGAATAAGAGGGGTCAGACTCACCCGGGGTGTGCGCGCCGTGGATCCGGCACGCACGGTAGAGGACCCACGAGAGGGAGCGAGATCGCAGCTGGGACGGAGGTCACAGTTGGAACCGCAGTAACAGCAGAGCCCCAGCTCGAAGCGACGGCGACGCTCCTCGGAGGAGAGGTGAGTACCCGCAAGCTCCATGTCCTCCGGGGGCGGCGAAAGGTCCCGGCCGGCGAGTGAAGGAGGGGAGAGCGGAGCGGTAGAAGGTCGGGTCTGGAGGAGTTGATCCAGGTGGATGGCAAGGGAGATGAGATCCTCCAGGGTGAGGTTGAGGTCGCACCCTGCCAATTCCCTCCGGAGATCGGGACGCAGACCTTGGTGGAACGCAGAGAGGAGAGCTGGTGAATTCCATCCGCTCTGTGCTGCTAGCGTGCGGAACTGGAGGGAGTACTCAGCAGCCGAGCGACGACCTTGGCGCAGATGAAGCAGCAACTCTCCAGTGGAGCGACCCTCGCGAGGGTGTTGGAAAACAGAGCGAAAGGCCGACAAAAAGCGGCCATAGTCCCTCGCCTCGACCCCTGTTGGGACCAGATGGCGGTGGCCCAATCCAGGGCGCGGTGCGACAGGAGGGAGATCACCAGAGCAATGCGGGCAGCGTCGGAGTAGGGGGGCAAGTGGACGAAGTACAGCTCGCATCGCAGCAAGAAACCCTCGCATCGGTTCGGGTCTCCATCGTACTTGTCCGGCAGGGCGACCTTGTAAGGCAAGTGTGAGGACGAGGCACGAGGAGGGATGGAGGGGAGCGGAACTAAAGCAGGGAAGTCCGCGGGTGCTGGGGACGGCGTCAACTGTGACATGCGTTGGGAGAGCTCGCTAACAGCGGGGACCAGAGAGCTAAGCAAGCGTTGGTTGTCGGCGAGGAGAGTGACGGCACGGGCAACCTCCTCCAGCTGAGCGCGAAGATTGACGAACTGCTGTTGCAGGCCCAGATCAGAGCCGGGGTTGGATCCACTAGCCGCTGTCTCCATGTTGGGCTATGCCTACTGTAACGCGGGTGGAGAGGCAGGAGACACACGCAGGCTAAGGATAGAAGGTAAGGCAACTTTATTGAGTACTTGACACAATGGGATAAACACACTGAGGTACGAAGCTAGAGACCAGGTAGAGAACCACGAGACATAGCAGAGAGTAGTGGAGGACGGAGTGTTTATGTAGGGGAAGGCTGAAGGTGAGCAATGAGCAACAGGTGGCTGATCAGTAGGTGGGCGATGATGAAAGCTGCGGAATGCGGTCGTGGGAAGTAGAGCTGGCAGCGGGCGTGACAATGTGTGTGTGTGTGTGTACATATATATATATATATATATATATATATATATATATATATATATATATAATAAATAAACACACACATATATATATATATATATATATATATATACACACACACACACACACACACGTGTGTATATATATGTGTGTTTATTTATTTTATGTGTAGATATGTGTGTTTATTTATTTTATATATATATATATATATATATATATCTCTATGTGTGTATATCTATATGTGTATATATATATATATATATAGATACTATATATATATCTCTTATATGTGTGTTTATTTATTTTATATCTATATATATCATATATAATATATATAGTCTATATGTGGGTGTGTTGGTGTTGTGTATGTATATATATATATATATATATATATGTATATATATATGTGTGTGTGTGTGTGTGTGTGTGTGTGTGTGTATAAATTGTAATTATGAATTTACATTTTTCTACAGCCAGGTGATATGCAATATGATAATCTCTCTGAGCAGCAGCACCATCAGTCCAGCAATGGATTAACCATTTGTTTTTGACTGTCAATACATTATTCAGTTAATTACATAAGATATTCAACACTTTACTATAAAATAAGCTTTGTGTTAATGATTTTTCTCAATGTCCAGTATATCAGCCTTTGTTTGACATATAGGAGCACTTTGTAGTTCTGTCATTACAGAGCATAGTCCCTGTTACTTTGTTCTCTATTGGTCAGGACCCCCACAGGATCATGTGGTGGATCATTCTCAGCACTTACATGACACTGATGGTGCGTTAGTGTGTGTTGAGCTGGTACGATTTGACCAGACACAGCAGTTCTGCTGGAGTTTTTAAAACACCTCATTTTAAATGCTGGGCTGAAAGTAATCCACCAGCCAAAGAAGTCCAGCCATCACCCCCGTGTAGGCAGCACCCTGTGAGCAGTGATGAAGGATTAGAGGACGACTAACACAAACTGTGCAACAATAGATGAGCTACTGTCTCTGACTTTACACCTACAAGGTGGAGCAATAACGTGAATATATTTTTAGATTCTTATATACTTTAGTATATAAGTGTATATAGTATATAAGTGGACAGTGAGTGAACAGTGTTTAAAAACTCCAGCAGCACTGCTGTGTCTGATTTACTTGTAACAGCTCAACACACACTAACACACCACCACCACCACATCAGTGTCACTGCAGTGCTGAGAATGATTTATCAACCAAATAGTACCTGATCTGTGGGTCCTGACCATTACAAAACAGAGTAAATTGGACTAACACAATATGTAGAGAAACAGATCACTCTGTAATTACAAAACTACAAAGAGCTTATATATAGTGTAGTGTAGTATAGTGTGTAAGCAAATCTGATGAACTAACTCAAATTAAACATACTCACCAGTACAGCCAAAATAGGGCTAAAGAAAGTCTAGCATTCCCATCACTTTTTTTTAGTCAAAATTCAAATTTCACTGCACTGTGTCAATCTTTTTATTTTATATAGCATATTAAACACTGTTCCAAGAGTCATCATCATTAGTAAGGAAATATAAAAACAGGTCTCTTAAAACAAGCTATCATCCAATATTCTTCCAATGACATGCATCATATAATATGGAGTATTCCATATTATAGATTATATGATCAATGAGAGTGGTGAATTCAAGATGTAACTGTTATTTCTTACAAATCCAAAGGTTGTCACCAATCTTTGTCTCTAAAATACTGCATGTCATTATATGCATCATCCATAGTTTTTCCAACTCCAAATCAGAAAAAGTTGGGACGGTATGGAAAATGCAAATTTAAATGTAAATTTAATTTTACTTTTATTTTATTGATTTATTTCATTTTCATTTTACTCAACACAATCCAAAAACATTGGGACAGGGACAATTTAGGGCTAGTAATGATGTAAAAAAACCCTAATGTCACTTTTAGGGCAAGGGAGGACACGGGAGGCGGACGTAGGTGCAAGTGTTGAAGGTTTATTTAGAGTGAACACTGTAACATAACATAACACAAGCAAACTAAGAAAGGGACAATTAACATGCAATAACACAAAGGACAAGCTAACAAGACAATAAGCTAACATGTGACAAACAAAGCTAACAAGGCTAATGCTAAAACACAGAAACAATGCTAAACACAACTTAAAGCTAAGACAACTATTAAATACAAAGGACACAGAGGAACAGAGACTAAAGCTCAGGGGACAAACCAGGAGAGGAGGAGAGACAGGAGCAGACGAGAGCCAAGGCAACCAGGGAGTGAAGTGAAGCCAGACAAGGAAGTGCACAGGAAGCGGGGTATATATAGGAGACAGACTGTCAGGGACCAAGCAGTCAAAGACCAACAGGCAAGGAGTTATATCCAAAAAAGGGTTTTATTATATTCATTGTCAGATCACAAAATCAATAAACAAACTTAAGTAATGGGCCCTTAAAAGAAATCAACAAACACTACTCACAACTAAATAACAAACTCAGCTTCAAACAAACCAAAAAAAAAGGAAAAAGAAAAAACCTATATACACTAACTGATCAAACCATAAAACTAACAAAGGGGGAAAATTACAAACCATTAATAGAACTCAATACAAACATTCCCATCCCCCCCTTTGCTGGCACAACTGATGGTATAGTCCAATTCCAGATCTCCATTTAAGCAGGCTCTGCCCTCGGTCACGTCTTTTAGCCAGGACCCGGAAGGAAAACTGGAGCAGCAGGCATGGTAACTCAAACATTAAAACAAAGAAAATTAATTACACTAACTGAAAATGACAAACACTGTAAACTAAATGTGCGCGCCTCATTTAGAATACCATGTAATGTCAAAATACTAATAAACACATTTTGTACTCAAACAAACAGTGCAAACAGACTATGTTTATTTCCCACAACATAACTACAAATAAACACTGTGATAAACTTAAGAGTGCCTTACATCATTATAAAATAAAATACAAGACTAAAGAAACATTACCTGTTCAATTCAGTTGTGTGGCTGTAAGACCAGCCATCACACACTTCCCCCCCTTCAAAACTCTTGCTGGGACAGCGAGAGAGATAATCTGCTATGCAGTTGTCTTTGCCTGGAATATAACAGATGGTGAAGCGAAAAGGCTGTATCGCCAAATACCATCGGGTGATTCGTCCATTTGTGTCTTACATTTTGTCAAGCCATTGAAGAGCCTTATGATCAGTCTCCAAGGTGAATTCTCATCCCAAGAGGTAGTATTTCAAAGAGTCTAACGCACATTTAATTGCCAGTGCTTCCTTCTCCACTGTTGAATACCTGACTTCCCTTGGAGACAGTTTACGGCTGATGAAGGCCACTGGATGTCGTTCTTCAGCAGGTCCCTGTAAAAGAACAGCTCCCAGGCCCCTCTCTGAAGCATCAGTTTGAAGAATAAAATGTCTTTCAAAATTTGGAATGTACAAAACTGGGCTTTTACTGAGTGACTGCTTAATATCTTGAAAGGCTCCCTCTGCTTCCTTCGTCCATTGGACCTGATTGGGACACTTGGATCCAGTCATATCTGTAAGTAGAGCTGCTCTAGTAGAAAACTGAGGGATAAACCGACGATAAAATCCTACCATACCCAGAAATGCTTTCAACTGCTTCTTTGTTTGTGGCAAAGGGCAAGACTCGATGGCATACATTTTATTTACTTGTGGTTTTATTACCCCATTTCCAATGACAAACCCCAAATACCCAGTCTCCGCCTTGGCACACTTCGATGGGTTCACAGTCAGTCCAACAGACCTAAGACGCTCCAGTACCGTCTCCAGATGTTTAAGGTGCTCCTCCCATGTAGCACTATATATGACAATGTCATCAAGATATGCTGCTGAAAATTCTGATAAATCACATAGTACCTGATCCATCAATCTCTGAAAAGTTGCAGGGGCACCATGTAGTCCAAAGGGTAAAACTGTAAATTGGAACAGACCCCAGGGTGTCCGAAAAGCAGTCAGCTCCTTTGAGCGCTGCGTAAGTGGTAGCCAATAGCCTTTACAGAGATCTATAGTGGTTAGATAGCTGGACTTGCCCAAGCGTTCAATCAAATCATCAATCCGGGGAGTAGGGTATGAATCAAATTGAGAGATTGCATTTAAATACCTGAAGTCAATACAAAACCGTAGGTTGCCATCCTTCTTCGGAACCAAGACCACGGGGTGACACCATTCGCTCTTTGATGGCTCAATAATCCCCATTGACAGCATTAAGTTAACTTCCTCCTTCAGCGAGGCCTGCAAACGTTCCGGTATTCTGTAACTCAAACGTCTCACAACTGCTTCTGTTTTTAGCACAATATCATGTTCAACAATATCAGTCCTACCAGGATTCTCCCGAAACACATTTGATTTACATAAAGCTCTCACCTGAGACTGTTTTCCACCAGGAAGATGACTAAGATCCAAAGCTAAGGAAGAGGCTACAGGAAAATATTGTTCCTCTACTTCTTCGTCCTCTACAACCCCTCTAATTAATAAAACCTCTGCCTTCCTAACAGGCCTGTCTACCCATTCCTTAAGTAGGTTTACATGCAACACTCTATAGGGGCGGAACTGCCCTGGGGTAGCTATCTGATAAGTGGTTGGTAATATTTTACTTTTAATCTGAAAGGGCCCTTGCCATTTTGCTAACAACTTATGATCATCACTAGGGAGGAGCACCAACACCTTTTGGCCCGGATTAAAAGATCTCTGCCTAGCCAAACTTTCTGATACTGTTGGGCCTCTGCCATGTGGGACTGAGCAAGCTCACTCATCTTTTCCAAGCGCTCTCGCATCTGGAGGACATAAGAGATGACATTAACAGTCCCTGATCCCCCTTGGTCACCTTCCCACATCTCTCTTAATAGAGTAAGCGGCCTCCTGACGTCATAACCATACAACAGTTCAAAAGGGGAAAACCCTGTGGAAGCCTGGGGTACTTCTCTATATGCAAAAAGGAGATAAGGCAGCCACTGATCCCAGTCTGTACCGGTATCATTCACAAATTTGCGCAACATCTGCTTCAGAGTCTGATTAAAGCGTCCCGTAAGGCCATCTGTCTGAGGGTGGAATGGAGTTGTCCTCAAACTCTTAATTCTCAGAAGCTGGTAAACTTGTTTTAACAATGTCGACATAAAATTAGTTCCACGATCTGTGAGAATCTCACAAGGGAAGCCGACCCTTGAAAAAAACTGCACCAGACAAAAAGCAATAGGCTTTGCTTTAATGGACTTCAATGGAAAAACGTCAGGATATTTTGTAGCATAGTCCGTTATTACAAGCATATATCGGTTGCCTGCTTTACTTCTTTCAACAGGGCCCACGATATCCATCCCTAATCGCTCAAACAGAGTACCAATAACTGGTATGGGCTGGAGTGGAGCTCTGGAGGGGATTTTGATGGAAGTCTTCTGACACTCAGGGCAACTCCTGCAAAACTGAGTGACATCTGCCCGCAAACCAGGCCAATGCAAGTGTCTATTAATGCGAGCACTAGTTTTGTGTTTTCCAAGATGGCCAGCCCATGGAATAGAATGACCCAAATTCAGCACAGTGTCCCTCATTTCTTTAGGCACCACCAGCTGTACTACTTTTCCCAGCTGACGATAAAGAATACCCCCTCGCAAAAAGAAATTCTCCCTGCTGCAAAAGTCTGGCTCAGTTCCGTGGACTCTCTCCTTGGCTCTCTGAAAAAGATGTGCCAAAGTCGGATCACGACGTTGCATTTCCACAATATCAGCAGGAATTCTAAAACCCGAAGGCAATCCAGGCTCAGAGCTACATGGTTTTATAACAGAGTGATGGAATTTTGCCTGCTTCCTCTGCCTACGTGACTTACGTGACTTCCCGGGTGCTGTCTCCAAGTCTGCATCAAAAAACAGCAAAGCACTGAGAGTTTGAGATGGTTCCTCCAATCTCATGGCTTGAGCTCTGGTCACTGCAGCATTACATTTTACGCTACAATCTAATAGATCAAACAGAACAGGCAGGTCTCGGCCCAGTACAGCTGGAAATGGCAGATTAGCAACAACACCAATGTTCATAAGGTAACTCTGCCCCTGTATTTTGATATACAGGTCTGCTGTTGGGTAGGACTTTTCATCTCCATGCACACAGCAAACTGAGATAGTTTCATTACTGCTGATGATATTCAATGGGACCAAATCTCTGTGTACAAGAGTCTGATCACTACCTGAATCAATAAGTGCAGTGATTGTTTTCCCATTGACCTCTATTGAAGTCATCTTTACACCTAAATCATGTTTTTATTTCAATCAGGCAAAACACATTTCCTGGGCACAAACAGATTGGAGTTATCTTGGCTGAGTTTTTGGACCACATTGGTTTTGTATGGCCTTCCATTCCACAAAGATAACAAATAACAGGAAGCTTAGCAGCCATTTTGACTGGCTGGATCTTAGTTGGTTTACTCACACTTGTAGTCAGTCTTTGAGGATAATGAGGGATTGATTTATGATTGTCCTTCATTTTCCATGTCGCATAGCTCCAAGGCTGCCCTTTCTTACGTGCCGTGACAAACACATCTGCCAGTTCTGCAGCTTCCACAGCTGACCGTGGGTTGTGTTCCTTTATCCAGACCTGCAACTCTGGGGATAACATTCTTAAGTACTGCTCAAGTATTATGATTTCACCAATCTCCTGGACTGATTTACCTTCAGGGTGAATCCACTTCCCATACAACTCCTTCAATCGTGCATACAACTCTTTAGGGCTGTCACCAGGATTCATATCTAATGAACGAAATCTCTGCCTATATGTCTCAGGATTGATATCATATTTATGAAAAATGGCAGACTTAACCTTGTCATAGTCAAGAGAATCATCCATACCCATATGAACATAAGCACCTCTTGCTTTGCCAGTAAGTAATGGTATTAAATGAAAAACCCAGTCATCCTTCTGCCATCGGCAAGCCCGTGCAATACGCTCGAAAGTAATCAAGAAATGTTCAATATCATCATCCTCTGTAAGCTTTTCTAGTCGGGGCTCAAAGAAATGAGACTGACCTGCTAAAATGTTGGTTGACATATTATTGGGTTGCTGGGAATCCACCTCCAGAGGTTCCAGATTTAGTGATTCAGGATTTCCCGATGGAGGCTCAGGGACTGGGGACGTACGTGTCTGTACTTCCACCTGTAGCAACTGGAACTGATGTTGAAGCGCTTTAAAGCGTTGCTCTTGCCGGGCACTGTCCTCCCTTTGTTTCACTTCTCGAGCCTCCTGTTGTGCAATGTGAGCACGGAAAAGGGAAACCATGTCCGATATCGTTGGCTCCTTACCTTGGCTCTCAGTGTCAGCCACCCCCCCCAGAAGCTCCATCCTCCTCTTCACCATCATGTTGTCCTTCAGTCCTCATTTGTTGGCTTTGAACATCTTTTGTTCCTTTTCCACTCCTTCCACCTCTATACATCCTTCCAAGGCAAAACGTAGAGGAAGAACAGCAAAAATCCTATGCCTTCAACTGCATGATCCCACTCCTGGCACCAAATGTCAGGGACCAAGCAGTCAAAGACCAACAGGCAAGGAGTTATATCCAAAAAAGGGTTTTATTATATCCATTGTCAGATCACAAAATCAATAAACAAACTTAAGTAATGGGCCCTTAAAAGAAATCAACAAACACTACTCACAACTAAATAACAAACTCAGCTTCAAACAAACCAAAAGAAAGGAAAAAGAAAATACCCCCACAATGAACCATGGGAAAACCTATATACTAACTGATCAAACCATGAAACTAACAAAGGGGGAAAATTACAAACCATTAATAGAACTCAATACAAACATTCCCATCCCCCCCCTTTGCTGGCACAACTGATGGTATAGTCCAATTCCAGATCTGTATTTAAGCAGGCTCTGCCCTCGGTCACATCTTTTAGCCAGGACCCGGAAGGAAAACTGGAGCAGCAGGCATGGTAACTCAAACATTAAAACAAAGGAAATTAATTACACTAACTGAAAATGACAAACACTGTAAACTAAATGTGCACGCCTCATTTAGAATACCATGTAATGTCAAAATACTAATAAACACATTTTGTACTCAAACAAACAGTGCAAACAGACTATGTTTATTTCCCACAACATAACTACAAAGAAATACTGTGATAAACTTAAGAGTGCCTTACATCATTATAAAATAAAATACAAGACTAAAGAAACATTACCTGTTCAATTCAGTTGTGTGGCTGTAAGACCAGCCATCACACAGACCAAGGTTGGAAGGAGAAAGCAGGGGGAGCTAAACAAGATGGATGATGAAGGCTTGCATCATCGTTACACCTAAATAATAAGTAAGAGCAATAATAAGAGTCTTTGAGGAATAAAGATGGGCAGAGGATCTCCAGTTTATCAACAAAGGTGTAAGAAAATGATTGAAGTGTTTAAAAACATCGATCTTTTCATCGATCTGTTGTAGGTCGTCAGAAAGGCCAGGACACATGGTCCTGACATTCCAGGTTGCCAGTCTCAGCGCTGGCGGTTTTCTTGTCTGTCTTCCTTTTTTGCCTGGTGCACGGTTTACATTCTGCTCTTTGGTTTTTGTCCTGAGCTCCAAGCACCCAATGAAGCAGGCAGGCCGTGACGGGTCAGCACCTTATTGGCCGGGGGCTGCCCAACTTGAGGCGGGCAGTAGCTGACCAGTGGGAAGCGAGGATCCCTCCCACTGTCGGAGACAACCCGTAGCGCCCGAGCTCACGCCAATATGCTCCTGGCTTATAACTCGTAACTGCTGTCTCCCGTGTTGTTTCTGTTGTTGAAGCAGCGACACTGGAGTGACCTCTCCAGGGTGCAAGCCTGGGCAAAGTATATGGAGGTCCTGGGTTGCCCAGTTGTCAAGACCCCCCTCTCGGCCTCACCAGTGTAATCCAAAGGAATGCGAAGCAGTATGTTTGCCACCAGGTTGGCTGTAGGAGCTGCCAGTCAGTTAGCACAGCACACTGATCCACCTTCAGGGCTCCTCTCCTGATTTGAAGGGTTTACTCCCCTACACTTGGCCATTGAAACCGTCTAGGGTCTCCTCTGCCCTCTAGCCGTTGGCAGCCTGAAGCAGATCCTCCGCCTAGAAGTGGTGCAGTGTAAACACCACCCCCTCACGTGGTTTAGCCCACCAGCTGAGGCGGTGTTCCGGGGTGTGGCACTTGGAGCCAGCACGTGAGAGATTTAGGGGATGGATGAGGACCAGTGATGCCCGTCCACCCTACCAGGTAGGATGCAGCTGCTGGACGCCAAAGGTGCTACCTCTATCGAGATCCAAGTGATTTATAACAACTTAATAAAAGGAAAACATAATATAATTAGATTATGATTTACTTATTACTGGAATATGTTCTCCAGACATATACCTAACATGACATAGCAGAGAATATATAATGAGTATAACACATTGCCATGTTGGGATTTATAATTAGTAGACTAAATGTCTATGAGATGTATTTAGAATCTGTCCGTTTTGAGCTGTAGTGTACCACAGATTGATGTGATGCTAGTGGTGACCCTTTAGGTCCAAGCTCCAGACAGATCCAACTGGACATTGCTGGAGCCAACTGCACTACCTACCGCACCTGTAAATCCAGTTCAACTGGTCGTTGAAGAGTCCTGAGAACATAAATCAGGTTTGGTTGAACTGTAGTTCAACCAAACCTGATTTATGTTCTCAGGACTCTTATTCACAACAAGCTACACTGAACATCTTAAAGCAACACAAAATCATTACTCAGTTTATATGCTATGAGGCAATGGTGGCTAAGTTAAGCTACTGGAATGTTAACTATTGATCAGAAATTAAACAAGCTGTCAAAATTCGGCCTTGATAAATGGCTTTAAACCTTAATGAGTTGGATTGCAAGTTTGTATAATTTAAGATTGTATTTGTAGACTGCATTGTCTTTTAATATGCTTTACATGCTTACTCTTTATATTCCTTTTTATCAGGAGTCCTAAGAACCTATTCTAGTTGTCCAATCTCACTCAGGGAAGGGTGGCTTTCCCTATTTTATGCCTAATCCCTTTCACAGTCTATTCTTTAAGGGGAATTGTGAATGTCGCCTGTGGCTTGCTTATTTTGGGTCTGGACTACAATTGTTAAAAGCTCAATATGAATTACTGTTACATGTGGGAACCCCAGGTTAAATATTTTACACAGCCTCCATAAGTCATGTAACATAGTTGTTACAGGTCGCGCTGACTTCCACCCTTTGGACACTAGAGGTCATCGTTGATACTGTTTTCTGCACGGGGCATGCTTTTGCGACAACGGATGCTCCCGTTTAATCGGCATTTAATTATAGATTGGCAGCACCTGCTTACTGAGGTATATAAGGCTTTCCTGAGTCTTGGTAGGTTGCTGCTGCATCACCGATCTTGCTGCCTTCTCACTACGGCGTTTCTCTTAGGTGGTATCTTTTTCGCGGTCTTGTCAGGGAAAGTGGGGTAGCTGGCGGTTAGAAGACCGTCAGTAATGGTACAGACCGGAAAGTTTGGAGGTAATGTTTAGGGCATAGAATCCTAGAGTAGGGTCAGAACCTTATCCTCATCCTCGGTGCCCCTTTAACCCACCTCTCCGTCACCCCCCTTGGCTTCCTGGCTCGCTCGCTCCCTCCCGCGCTCTTGTGCAGCCCTTGTGGCCCTGTTCAGATACCCCTCACTACGCAATCAGGGAGTTGGCGCCTCCCCCTGATCTCCCTCCCACCCGCGGCCAGCTTCTGCAGAAGCCGTGATTCACTTCACTCTCAGTCAGGAAGAGCGCGCTCTCCTTTTTGCCCCTCCTGACGCTAACGTCATCAGCTTGGTGCAGCCTGAGTGAGAGAGCTCCATTAATTCGGAGCATGCATTCTTTCGTTTCAGCAGTTTAATTCACCGCAGCATGTTCTAGTGCTTAAGGGAACTGTTACCCAGTCCTTTGTTATTCATGAAGTTTTTCCATTGCCCTAGTTTGGTGTGGATTTTGTGGCTCCGTGGCGATCACTGTTAAGCCTGTGTATTACCAACGCTACAGCCCGGAGTTTGATCCCCAGCCATGGCAAGTTAGGCTAGTCCTTTTTTCCCTTTTTATATTTTTGTAATAAATATATTAAAAAAAAAAAAAAATATATATATATATATATATATATATATATATATATATATATATATAATATTTCAACAGTTCTCCAGCCAGTCACTATGGCGAACCGTAACAATATTTAAGTATGATTGAGGTTTATTAAGACCAGGGATGAGTAGTTTTAAATTCTTGCCGGTACTTCCACCCCAACCTTCATCACTTCATGTCCCTCAGCTTCATGCACCCTTGAAAAGAATTTTAATTTGAAACTCCTGACATTGTCTAAATTTTTATCATCTCTGACTTTTCTTTTAAACATTAGAATAATTGTTCTCTACATTATTCTTTTTGTGTGTTCCTGGAATTATTTGACAAGGGGCTAAGTGACTATATTATTATATTTTTTCTGTAAAGTCACTTAAATATATTGGTAGTTGTGGGTTGGAGGTTTTAAATGTAGTTGATTATTTGGGTTTGCTTTTTGATTGTCTTTCTCTCCAATATTCTCACAGGCTAATTTTAAATAAAAAAAAGAAATATACAGTATATTATATTAATATACTTTTTAAAACTTTATTTATTTAGTTTAACTGATCAAGTGGTCACTGTGATATCGTATTAGGTGTATCAGGGGTCGATGTGGCCGCTAGTGGCCAGTATTTGACCCCACACGGCAGCGTGAGTGCCAGCAGCGCAATCACGCGTGCGTCAGCCCTTCCCGGGCATTTAGTGGTTAAGTGGCGACACCTGTTGTTGAGCCCATATAAACACAGCATCGGCAGCCCGACTTGCTTTTTTCTTTGCTTTTTCTGAGACATTTTGGAGGAATTTTGCTGTGTTCCTCAGTACAAAGCCTGTATTATATGGTGGTCGTTTGTCATTCCTGAGCGTGGATTATGGTAACTGTAGTCTAATTATAAAGGAACGTGCACGCGCAACCCATTTAAGAAAGATTGGTATTCATTAACAAATGCGCGATCTACTAATGAATCTTGTGTTTACGTGGCGTTCATGGCGGAGAGTTTACGAAAATGTCCATTTACGAGTAATTTACTGGCAGTAAATGAATGAGGCCCATAGAGTTTACCAGTGGGCCCACCCCCTGCACCTGGTTCCTTTTGGAGGGAATATCTGATGGTGTATCCGGGCGGCACGGTCGCTCGGTGGGTAGCATTGCGGCATCACAGCAAGAAGGTCCTAGGTTCAATCCCAGGGTGGAGCGGCCTGGGTCCTTTCTGTGTGGAGTCTGCATGTCGTCCATGTAGGTTTACTCTGGGTACTCCGATTTCCTCCCACAGTCCAAAGACATGCAAGTTAATTGATTACACTAAATTGGCCTGGTTTGAGTGTGGTCTCTGGCGACAGATGGAGCGACGTGTCGGCTGGAGTATTCTCGGTCACATCAAATGGCAGTGGGCGGACCCTGCATCCGGTGGGACAAGCGCCAAGAAAATGATGATGATCTGATGGTGTCTCCAGCCCCTAAAATGGTGTGTGTGTATATATTAAAAATATATATTATATATACACATTTTATATACGCATATGAAAAAACACACAGTGTTTATTACATTTACTTTGACATTTATTTGCAAACAGTAGGAACCAGACATATTTCATGTTCTGTCTGGTCAGCTCAATTTTATTTGCTAATAAACATCCGCCCCTGCATTTCAGGCCTGCAACACATTCCAAAAATCCTTCCAAAATTCCAAAAGTGGTAAAGCATTTACCACTTTGTAATGTTGCTATTATCTTGTCATGTTGCCCATATTGTTGAAAAATTTACCAACATCCCTGGAAAAGATGTCGCGTTGAAGGCAGCATATGTTGCGCTAATATCTACTTATACTAATATCTACTTATTATCACGGGTCACCCTTTGGCCACTAGTGGCCAGTATTTGACCCCACTTGACGGCGTGAGCGCCGGCAGTGAGATCACACGTGCATCAGCTTTCCCGGGCATTTCGCATCCAAGTGGCGACACCTGTTGTTGAGCCTATATAAACACACTTCTGGGCTCACACAGTGTCTCCCCATTGCTATCGCTAAAGGGAGAACTGCAATGCCTGGCTGCTTGATGTACCGCTGCTTACACGGCATATTTTTGACACGCCGTTCATTGTTCCTTTAATTTTTCTTTGTTTCTTTTGTGTTTTAGGGATCAGTTGTTTTCACCAAAACCTGTTTTTCAAACTTGTTTTTCACCCAGTGTTCATAAATGTTATAGTTTTGAGTGTCCTAGACTGTTTTTCGGCCTCGAGAGTGTTTTCGCCGTAGCACCTGCGGTTTGAGGTTCTCACCTCGGCTGTGAGAAGTGGCCTGTCCACCAAGGATGATTCTCATTTAGAATGTGTGAATAAACCAAGATTCACATCTGGGCTGTGAGAATAACCAAAACACAAATATGTGTGTGTGTAATGTATTGTAAGTGGAAGTATCATGAACTTTAGTGACCTGCAGAGGTCAGAATTAAGCCACCAAACGTTTAAGAGAACCAATATTCATGTTTATCAGTACATCATACTGAAACGGGTATGTAGGTGAGTGATAACATGTGTGTAGGTGTATAGGTCCTTACAGAACAAACTTAAGGTAATGAAACATGAACAGATACCTGTACATATAGCAAAAAGGCTGTCCCATGCGATACCACATAACATATTAACTAATTAACTGTCTAGAATATATTAATAAAAAATAGTTAAGAATTTAATAAACTAACATACATGCAGTGGGGCAAAAAGTATTTAGTCAGCCACTGATTGTGCAAGTTCTCTTACTCAGAAAGATGAGAGAGGTCTGTAATTTTCATCATAGGTACACTTCAACTATGAGAGACAAAATCCAAAATCCAGGGGAAAAAAATCCAGGAAATCACATTGTAGGATTTTTAAAGAATTTAATTGTAAATCATGGTGGAAGTATTTGGTCAATAACAAACAAGCAAGATTTCTGGCTCTCACAGACCTGTAACAACTTCTTTAAGAAGCTCTTCTGTCCTCCACTCGTTACCTCTATTAATGGCACCTGTTTGACCTCATTATTGGTATAAAAGACACCTGTCCACAGCCTCAAACAGTCAGACTCCAAACACCATGGCCAAGACCAAAGAGTTGTCAAAGGGCACCAGGAAAAAAATTGTAGACCTGCACCAAGCTGGGAAGAGTGAATCTACAATAGGCAAGCAGGTTGGTGTAAATAAATAAACTATGGGAGCAATTGTAAGAAAATGAAAGACATACAAGACCCCTGATAATCTAACTCGATCTGGGCCCCCACGCAAAATCTCATCCTGTGGGGTCAAAATGATCCTGAGAACGGTGAGCAAAAATTCCAGAACTACACAGTCGTCTCATTAGCCTGGCTGTTAGCACTACTCGCCACGGTTTACTAACGTATTTTCACCTCGGTTGTCCCCGTTAGGGCCAGAAGGCACGACTAGCCCTGCTAAGAGGACTAGCCGAGTACAGTTTGGGAGGCTCGAGGTAAAAGCTAGGACCGTAGATAGGAAGGGACAGAGTTCATTGCAACTAACCTCTCTATCTGGTCATCCACGCTGGCTCAGTCGCTTCCTTCTCCCCGTCCACTCTCCCTCTACTCCCGCAGTTCGGACCATTGTCCTTGGGACTGCTGTCCGCTTCCTCCTGACGGTTGAGTCTGTTGCTCCTCCGTCGTCCCGCTTCCCGCACGCTCCCGTTATTCCCGCCGTGTGGGACGCCGACAATGGTTCAGTCTGTTGCTCCTCTGAGCTCCCCTCCCCGCTATCGGCGTTTCGGCGCGTGCGCATGCGCGGTCGTCCGGCCGTCATTAGGGACTCTCGCTCTGCGCGTGCGCAATAGCGTTCTCAGATGCTTTCAGCGTCGACTTTGTTTTGGCACGTTTTGTCCGTTTTTCTTCGTTCCTTTTGCATGCGCATTACGCGCTAGCGTTGTTACTTCCTTTATTTCTTCCTCTATACCCGTTTTCGCCTCAGTGCTACTATCTTATCCATTTTTGAGCCCGCTACTCGTGGCCCTTCTGTTTGCCCTTCTCCTTATCCCTTCTATTTCCCACGCTACCCCTCGTGGCCAACTGGTGTAGTGGTTAGCACGCGTGCCTCTCAGCCCTGGGATCTTCATCCTTCCACACCAGTATCCATTACATTCCTCCTGTACCACACGTGCGTGTTTTTATGCATAGGGGACAGGATAATGAACGGGGCCATTGTGAGATTTTAAGCCAAAACCTCCTTCCATCAATGAGAGCATTGAAGATGGAACGTGGCTGGGTCTTCCAGGATGACAATGATCCCAAGCACACGGCACACGGAGTGACCTAGCCAGTCTCCAGACCTCAACCCTATAGAAAATTTGTGGAGGGAGTTGAAAGTCCTTGTTGCCCAGCGACAGCCCCAAGACATCACTGCTCTAGAGGAGATCTGCATGGAGGAATGGGCCAAAATACCAGCTACAGTGTGTGCAAACCTGGTGAAGACTTACAGGAAATGTTTGACCTCTGTCATTGCTAACAAAGGTTATATTACAAAGTATTGAGTTGAACTTTTGTTATTGACCAAATGTTTATTTTCCACCATAATTTACAATTAAATTCTTTAAAAATCCTACAATGTGATTTCCTGGAGTTTTTTTTACTCATTTTGACTCTCATAGTTGAAGTGTACCTATGATGAAAATTACAGACCTCTCTCATCTTTTTAAGTAAGAGAACTTGCACAATCAGTGGCTGACCAAATACTTTTTTGCCCCACTGTATATATAAAAGAATATACCTATATATAGAAATATATATAGAAATATAGAATATAGAAAGACCTGATGCCACAATTACATTCTAATAACTAATAACTCGAAAACCAAAATAATGGTGGCGTGAGAAACCTAGGAAGGGGAGAAGAATGTTCAATATTTGGAAAAGAATGGTGGCACGATGTCCAGACATAAGTTTACGAAACTATAAAAAAGGCCTGGGAAATGAGGTAATACAATAAATTACTGTCTGTTTCTCCACCAAAAACTTTGGCTTGACTTGAGTGATTTTGATAAAGTAAGCTGAAAATCTGTCCAGAGCTACGGCTGTATTTAACAAACTTTGGGTCATAACAAATCCTCTCTTGTGACATCACTTCACTGCTCTTATCTTAAAGGCACTGACAGGAGAGTTCCTCAAAATGTGTGCCTATCCGTCTATATCTTGGCCTTGAGACCATTAGAAAACATCATTTTATGGTACATTACATTTTTATGGTACATTACATCATGGATCATACCATTTGCGAGGCAAAGGGGATTATGTTTAATATTATGTTTAACCATATACTTTGTTTAATAAAATGATAATAAACAAAAATACTTATTTTCTTTTCTTTTTAGAAGGTTTATTGTCATCATACAATTTTAGTTCACATTTCCAGTTTCTTTATATTTTCTTAAGTACTTAACTATAGATATACATTTTCTTTTTTCTCTGAGCAGTTAGAAGTGCCTGATGACATGCCAATGCCAATTTTGTCTGTGTGATGACTGATCCAACCAGATGGCACCACCAGAAATCAAACCCAGGTAAAGGTAAATGTGGTGCTGGGCTAGTAAAAATCTCATGAGAATATTAATACTGTTTTTCATTCTCAAACTCATATTGTTTTCTTTAAAGGGTTATAAATGTTACCTAGCTATTGAATCGTATTAGACCCAAATTGTATAATGAGAATCAGGCATCCAAAAAAGTTTTTGAGTTTAGGGATGAACAAAAGTAGAAACTACATATATGGACCTTAGTATGGGATAGTTTTCTTCTTTGATTTATTTACAAAATTCAGGGTTGGTGGCTTCAGTTGATGTGTAACTGAAAAGCATTTTCTGCCTAGTCTGTGTTTAATGTGAGCCCAGATATTCTCAATAGGGTTTGTTTTTTTGTTTAGCACCAAGCCAATATATGAGCATAATGGTCTTGTTCTCAAGCCTGTTCTTTGCAGTGTGCAATCTAGGAACTTTTGGTAACTTCTTTTTAACATTTTCTAGACCCAAAGTCTGCATGAGACATCCTACTCATAACTTTTCTTGAAAGAGCCTTGTTATCTGAGGCCATTTTGAGCAACCTGGGAGTGTATAATGGGTAAAGATTTGAAGCCAGCATGACAATGTAAACCTGTAAACCTTTAAATACTGTCACTATTACATCCCACCTAAGACAGGATATCTGGATACACAACATGTACAAAGACCAACCTTCGAGGACACCAGCAAACCAACATCTGGGTTCAGTCCAAAGAGAGGTGGGATACAAACCAAGATAGTTCAGCATGGCAAGCCAGCGCTTTACTAGCTGAGCCACACTGTTTTGTATCTAGCCTTTGGTGAAGCGAGGTCAGTCAACTTTCAGTTCTTTTTAATGCTTTTAACGTTCTGGCACCTATATGTAGCCGAGATGGTTGCTGGGACCAAAGTACAAATTCAGGGATTGGTCTGCTGGTGCCCTCAAATATCCCAGATATGTGGGTGTTTCCAGCTCTCCTGCCTCAACAGAGGCTCCCAAGTCTTAGCTCAGTTGTAAGATGTGACACTGATCAGGACTATTTGAGAGCTTTTTATATGATGTGGGGGCATCCCTGGTTTGTCCCACATTTCACACAGAACCAGACCACAACCAGGAAACTTCACCTTGCCACAGGAGGAATACAAACCAAATTTATTCAATTAGTAGCTTGCTGGTTCACTGGTTCCTATGGTAAAATAAGGTTTCTGCAATTCTGATGGGTGCACTTCCAACTACAGAGCCCCCACTGGAGTTCAGAAACACAGTAAACCTCTAGAACCAATACACAATGCAGCAAACCATACTAATAAACTGTATTTCTAAACATACACTGATATAGATGTCCTGTAGCCTTAACCTACATGGATAAAACACCATCTGTTGGAGGCCTGATGCCAGGTGACCTAACCACATCCATCTTATTTGGTGCACAAGTCAACGCAACTAAAACCTCAACCAGTCAAAGGCAGAGATCAATGCAATGTGACTCAGTATGGGTTGTGTGGGGGTTTGGTTGGAATTGCTCGCATCATGTATAGTCAACCATCATGTATCAGTCACCAAGTTTAGTGACTGGCTCTATCAACCAAGTATGGTTCTCTAACACTGAAAGTCCAGAAGTATGTTCTCGTGCCACTTTTAAGCTCAGGTTTACGGTTTCCTGACAAAGAATATTGGAGTTGTAGTGCTCTTCAGGGTGGCAGGCCAGTGGTACCCCCACATGAAAATAATAGTATTTTTATTTAGATTCAGGCCACTGCAGTGTTTTTAATACATCAGCAAAAAATATTGGATGCTTAGCATATATTATCTATAAAATACAGTGTAAAAATAGAAAACCTACTAATATCCTGTCTTCTGTTTTCCCATTCTTGTTTTCTATTTTAACTGCTTGTGTCACCTTGATGAATGGCTTGTCAATAACTCTTTTGATGTTCTCTGTCAAGACAAACTCATACATACTAATAAAACATACTACTACTCACAGTTGTGCGTATCTCCCATTTCATACTGTCTTACCCTTCTCATATAAAAAATAACAAATGCAGCAGCATGACTCACAAGCTGCTAATATATCCTTGAAATTCTGGGACAGACAATCTTTCCTGCTTTCTTTCAACATTTAATATTCCACCCTCCCTCATGAGCAATTCAGTAAAAAATATGAGGGAAGCAGATAACTAGGACAAAAAGTTAATTAATTCATGATAAACTTTAAAACAGAATCACTTGAACCAGAATTATACCAGGATTATCCAGCCCAGCCCAGCCATTTTGAGTGTGTATATGACCAATTGGAATGTGTGTTTCGCTTAACCCTGGACACGATTGCTCCTGCTAGGCTCAAACGCATTAGGGAAAAAAGGCTAGCACCATGGTATAATGACCACACCTGTACCTTAAAGCACACAACATGGCATCTAGAGTGCAAGTGGAGACATGGTAAATTGGAGGTATTTAAGATTGCTTGGAGGGACAGCATGGCAGAGTATAAGCATGCCTTCACTAAAGCTAAAGCTGCATATTTCTCCTCAATCATAGAGAAAAATAAGAACAATCGAAGATGTCTCTTTAACACAGTCTCCAAATTAACAAAAAACCCAACAGAAAGTGATTCTCACATTCTGTGAAATTTTTTCAGTAATGATTTCATGACTTTCTTTAATGATCAGATTCAGCAACCTTCCAGATGCAACACTAGTGAAGACATCTGTTTAATTAGCTGTAAATCAAGATTAGAATATTTCACCCCAATTACTAATACTGAACTATCCGCACTGATCAGCTCATCTAAGTCATCAACATGTTTATTAGATCCAATTCCTTATAAGTTTACTCAAAGAAGTAATACCTAGTATTACAGAGCCACTGTTAGTTATTTTAATTTCATCTCTTACCTTTGGTTACGTGCCCAAATCCTTTAAATCCGTTATCAAGCCCCTGCTTAAAAAGCCAATTTTGACCCTTGTGTGATATCTAATTATAGACCAATTTCAAATCTACCGTTTCTGTCCAAAATCTTAGAAAATGCCATCTATCAGCAGCTCTGCAGTTACCTCCAAAGGAATGGTATTTATGAAACATTTCAGTCTGGCTTCAGGCCCCATCATATTACTGAAACAGCATTAATTAGAGTACCAAATGATTTTTTATGTCCTCAGATAATGGATGCATTTCTTTTCTTGTTCTGTTAGATTTAAGTGCAGCATTTGACACTATAGATCATGATGTTTTACTAAACAGACTAGAAAATACTGTAGGTATTAAGGGATTGGCACTTTTTTGGTTTAAATCCTACTTAACTGACCGTTACCAGTTTGTTCATATAAATAATGTAAGGTCTAAGCTCTCAAAAAGTGAAGTATGGCGTGCCTCAGGGGTCAGTGCTTGGCCCACTTTTATTCTCTCTGTACATGCTGCCACTAAGCTTAGTTATTCGTAAACATGGCATTAGTTTCCACTGCTATGCAGATGAAACACAGCTGTACATATCGGCCAAACCAAATGACAGCCTTACAATCAACAAAATCGAGGACTGTGTAAAGGAAATAAAAGATTGAATGTCATTTAATTTTCTCTTATTTAACTCAGATAAAACTGAGGTTCTGTTAGTGGGACCCAAGGCTGTGAGAGACAGGTTGGCTACATTTATCCTAAATCTAGATGGCTATTTGTATTGCCCAGTTCATCTGTAAAAACTTAGGTGTCATATTGATTCAGATCTCGTCTTTGAAGCGCACATTAACAGCATCACTCAAATTACTTTCTTTCAGTTTCATAATATCGCTGAACTTAGAAATATCCTCTCTGATGATGCAGAGAAACTGGTTCATGCGTTTATAACCTCAAAGTTAGATTACTGTAACGCCTTACTTACTGGATGCTCTAGTAAATCTAAAAATAAACTTCAATTAGTTCAGAATGCAGTCGCACAACATTTGATCATATCACTACTGTTCTATCATCACTACACTGGTTACCAGTTAAATTCTGCATTGATTACAAAATACTTCTTATAACTTATAAAGCTCTACATGGCCTGGTCCCACATTATCTGAGTGAACTCTTACGAGTTTTACAATCCAGCTTGTCTACTTTGTTCGCAGGGTGCAGGACTTATTTTGGTTTCTAGAATTAAAAAAGTCTCAGGAGGGTGAAAGGCTTTCTCGTACATGGCCCCACAACTATGGAATAAATTACCCACTTTCATTCGAGACTCAGACACTCTCCAAAATTTTAAGTCTAGGCTAAAGACATACTTATTTACACAGGCTTTTGACTACATTTAGACTGGGATGCATGGCTCGGGTTACTAGGGCCGGAGTCTGGAGTCATGTCTGGCTTGCCTGCCTTGTCCGTTAGCCGGGAGTGTGGGGTGGGCGGTCTGGCTGAACTGGGCTTTGTTCCTCTTTATTTGACTTGTGCATCCTTGCCTTAGACTAAGGGCAGAGCTGGGGGTTCATAGTCAAATAGTCTTATGGTGATCAGAGACGTTGGGTTGCTGTCTTCTGCCTCACGTCTGGTTGCCGATGTCTCATGTGATCGCTCTTGGCTGTGCAACCTTCCGGTTCTCCTCTTTCTAGCTATGCTGCTATAGCTAATGCTGCTGGGGTCTCATGCTACACATGGCATCGGTGATTGTTAATAGACAATGTGCTCTTAATCAATAACTAATTGCATTTTCTTACGTCTTCTCTCCGAGCTGTGTTCCTGTTCCGGCCCCACACATGATGTTTATCCGCTTCAGCTTCACTCAAGCTGCTTCCATCATAAGCTCCAGCCCCATCATACCCAGGCCACACCGGAGGGCAGTAACCCTCACCCTCCTCCAGTTATCTGAGGTCGAAGTGCCACCAGCGACTTTCCTGCTTAGACTCAGGATCTTAGAGTGACTCTGTGTATCGGACTACTTAATGCCGATGTGCATATTTCACATTTTATTTGAAGTATGACTCCATAACTTTAGTTTCATTCTGAGATTTATCATCTACGCCACCCAAGGAGGTTGGGTCCCTTTTTGAGTCTTGGTCCTCCCAAGGTTTCTTCCTCATAACACTTTGGGAGTTTTTTCTTGCCACTGTGGCCCTAGGCTTGCTCAGTTTGGGATTGAACGTAGATATTAGGAGATAATTTAAACTTGTAAAGTTGCTTTGAGACAATGCTCCATTGTAAAAAGCGCTATATAAATAAATCTGACTTGACTTGAACTGTAACAGTTAAGTGTGTGGCACGGCTAGTGCTATCATCTCACAGGTCCAGAAATCCCCAATTCAATTCCGGAGACCCCCGGTGTGGAGTTTGCATGTTCTCCTTGTCTCTGCATAGAAATCCTTCTATATTTGAGTTTCCTCTCACATTCCACAGACCTGTTAGGTCAGTTGGTGTCTCTAAAGTGTCCTGTGTATACATGTTTCCTGTGCTGAATTGGAACTCTGTTGAGTACCTGCTTTGTACCCTGTGCTGCCAATTAGGCCCTGGCTCCCTACGACTCTGAATTGGATTAAGCAGGTATGGAACTGAATAAATGAATGACTGTAACAGTTAAGCTAGTCATTCAGAAACACTGACACTGGGTGACTCACAGCACCATAGTTCAAGCTCTGAGTAGAGTCTGATGTTGTTCCAGCTCTCCCCCAAATATCTCCCTCCTCTCACCTCTCATCGAAATGATAGTAGGTCAGCTGGCTTATAAATTGTCATTTTGTGTAGGTGAGTCTGATTCCATATGATGGAATCTTGGCTCAGGCTAAACAATGACCCTGACAAGGATAAAGAATGAATGAATGAAGAAACTGCACAGCCTTTGTATGAAAATAGAGTTTTCATTGACAATGTCATCTCTGCATTGTTCAGCTGGGGTCTACACTTTATTGATAAAGGGCTGTTTAATGAAATTTTGGATGGGGTATTAAAATAACAGATTCTACCTAAGGCTTAAATTGATGATCAAACTTGCATTCACTAATAAATATGAAAAGTGTCGAGGTTTGTAAGAAAATATAGATATCCTGAACTTATTTTAACTTTATTTTAAAAAATCAATACATAACGCATCTTTATGTACAGTTTGACTCAATGCTAGTCATTAGTCTTCAGCAGGGTATAGTGTCAAAACATAATTCTGTTCAATCTATCCTTGGAGTTACTTTTCCACTCCAGAAATAGAGAGAATAAGTCCAGACCAGTCAAATCTTAGTCTGCCCTCTTTTGTTGGTATAATGGAAGTACACAATTAAAATACTAGCCTTGTGTGTCCACTTCATATGACATAAACTGCCTTCTCTAGTAATGTGCTTCCCTTCATCATAGTTATCATGCTGACACTGCAAACATGCAAATTGAAATGATAAACCAGATTTTAATCCAACAGGTATTGCTTTCATCTGAGTCTGTTCTATTTTTCATCCAGTCATCTTAATCACAAAGCCTAATGTGAGTTCCTTTCCCTGATAGTCCAAAACCAGCATATAGTGGCTCTGTAAACATTGTTTGGACTTTGTAGATGAGGCTCATATTGTCTGAAACATTGTAAAATTCCAGTTTTCCAGCTCCATGATCCAGGTACACCCCTATTGTGGAGCAATGGCGATTGTACTTGACTGGTATTTTCTTATTATCATGCCAAAATTCATATGAAGAAGAATAACAGCGTAATCCCCAGGAGCAGTGATTCCTTCCGAAGAGAGTCCCCTGTTTTCCTTTCCTGGTGATTCTGATGTAGGACACTGCAATGCAGACCCAGCTGTTTCCTCCATACTCCACTTCCCAGTACTGTTTGTCACCTTGAAGAGCCTCACAGCAAAGAATTTGTGCTCTGCAATCAAATCTGTCTGACTGGTCGGTGTAATCCTCTAGAATAGGCATGGCAGTCACCTCCGTGTTCTCCTTAGACAATCGTAGAGTCGGGTGTGCCGTGTTGAGGTTCAATGTGATCTTGGATGCATCTGGGACAAAAGCCATCATAGACAGAGGTGCATCAATAATAATTAAAAGGGATGTAGAGTAAAATACTCAAACTCAGTGTTTGGGGTGGAAAGGAAAACTCACATTTCACACAGTCTTCTCTCATTTTTGAAACAGGTGACGCCAGAATTCCAACTTTTTTAACTGCTCGAACAGAGTTTCAAACAGAGTAAGAGTCTAGAGATTCAAGAAAAGTATGGTTTTCACAAAAGTACAACTAAAAAGAAAATCCTACTAACCTCTGTCACTGATTGTTGTGAAGTGCATCTGGCAAATTATTTGCAGCTCTTTTATAAGCTTTGAGACAGCTTCACTAGCAAATTGAAATGAGCAGTATGGATGAACAAAGAGCACAGGGGAAGACCAGGAACTTGGAAGAGCTCGTACAGACAAAATACCCTGTGAATATTCAAGACGTTATAAATATCATTATATTATATTATATTATATTATATTATATTATATTATATAAATATCAAAAAACACATGCTGAAAAGCAGCTCTGTTTGCAGTATAGTGCTCAGTATTTTGATTTATTCATACACATTAATATGAACATTTGGGCCTATAATCGTATGATCTGATTAGTTTCCATGATTTCATACATGAAATGAACAACTTTTCTGGTATTTTGTTTTATATAGACGTCTCACCTGTAAAAAATTAAGTTCATCATCTGCTTGAGAAAGTCTTTCCAGACACTGAAGTTTAGCATCTCTCCTCCTCAGATCTGAGTTCTTCTCTTGTAGTTTTTTTAAAAGTTCATTGGCCTTCTGTAAAGCAGCTTCCTGCTGAGTTAAGATCAGTTCCTTCACTGTGGATTGCCTGTTATCCATGGAATGGATCAGCTCTCTAAAGACTCTTCCAATTTCTTTCACTGCATCATCTGCTGATGTCTTTATACACACCATAAATAGTTAATGGCACATATTTTGAGAAAAGTGCTATTGCTACAAGAACTAAAATAAATGTTTGATGAACCTGGAAAGACGAGACAGCCTGTTTTAGTTCTTCAACTTCTGTCTCCCTGGTTTTAATCCTGTCAGAAACCTCCCTTTGTGTTTTCCCTAGATTGGCCTTAATGAAAACCAGACAAGTAATGATACTTACTTCCAAATGAGATCATTACACAACATTTTAAAGACTTTAAGAATTCTTACTTGCACTTGTTCCACCTCATGCATTATGGAGATGACATCGTGAGCCTTGTGTTTTCCTGTAATGCACAGGTGACAGATAAACTGCTGATCAGTGCGACAAAAAACCTCCAGTAGTCTGTCATGCTCAAGACAGATCCTCTCCTGCAGCCTTCCAGTAGCCACCACCAGCTTGTGTCTCTTCCTTGCATGTAGAATATTATGCATGTCCAAATGACTTTCACAATATGAAGCCACACACTCCAAACAGGATTGCTCAGCTTTGCGCTTTCTTCCAGTGCACACATCACACTCCACATCTTTGGGTGCAGAAAAGCTCAGGTCTGTAGATGTGGCTGCATCCATACTGCTAGTACTGGTAGCACCAACACAGGATGGTAGTGCTGTTAGTTTCATTTCTCCAGAACCATGAATGTTGCCCTGCCAGTGAGCAGTTCAGCTATTGTCTTGAGGACAGGGTGTGGAGTTGTTTTGAAGGGTTTCAGAGTCTGACTCAGAGGAGTGTCATTCATGTAACCACAGTAACAGCAGGTTTATAATTCAGTATTGTTCCTCTTCAGCACATGGAAATTTCCCGTGTGATCATATGATGTAAACATAAGCCAACTCATATGAAAAGTTACAAGTAAGATTAGGGGAAAGGAGAGGGTAATCAGTTTACTTCTGTGAAGTCTAATGAATTTGCAGTATGACTGTTCTTCCAGTGCTTAAGGATCAAAGGACTGCTAAGATATTAAATAATAAAAAAAATGTGCATATCATATGCTTATCCTTTAACATATCTTAATCAAAATACATAAAACAACAAGATGCAGAACTCTTGGGACCACATAGACATGATTCAGGAATAAGGCACAACTTACAGTAACTCCAAGGGTTTTATGAATTTTAGTTCAATATGCATCATGAACCACTGCATCCACATCTACAAACATCTATGACATTTACAAAATTTATATAGCAGAATCCCTTACCCAGATCAACTTACTACTGACACAGCTTTAGAAGAAATGTAACCGTTTGCCATAATGATCAATGCTAAATAAAGAAAATAAAAGGGTGAAGTTTTATTTCAAACAGCACCATCTCAACTGTGAATCATGGCAATGGTAGCATCAAATTGTGAGGAGGTTTTTCTGGTAAAGGGACTGGTACAATTCAGAAAATAAATTGCATGGAGGGTGATCTAGTAAAACCACCTTAAGTCATCAGTGACCAAATCTTGGCAGCAACTGAATCACCTCACAGGTAACAGTGAATTTAAGACAAAGTAAAAGTATTTTATTAGAAAATTTATATAATAAGTTAAAATAGCAAGAAGACTCATACACCAGAGTTACACCAGTTTTATCAGGAGTAATAGGCAATTATTGTGAGAAGGTACTGCCCCTTACCGTATAATTTAAGCACTTATAAGGAAAATACAAAAAAGTCTAGTCAAGTCAGATTTATTTATATAGAGCTTTTTACAACGGAGGATTGTCTCAAAGCAGCTTTGCCATTTTAGATTATCTTCTAATATCTAGGGCCAAATTGAGCAAGCCTAGGGCGACAGCGGCAAGGACAAACTCCCTAAACATTATAAGAGAGAAACCTTTGGAGGACCAAGACTAAAAAAGGGACCCAACCTTCTTGGGTGGCCTAAATGATAATTTATCTAGTCAACTAAGTCTGTAGTAATAGTTAACAAAAATAAACTAAGTAAATATTAACAGATAAATAAAATATTGAATAAAATATCATTTTATAATATTGAATTAAAAAAAATGCATATCGGCATTATTTAATCTGATACACAGAGACGCCACATAAAAACAAACTGTTTATAAAACCTTTGACCAGCTGAGAAGCTGGTCAGTTAAACCTGAAACAAATCTGTCTACCTATCTATTGTTTTGAAATTACCTCTTAAATAAATAAATCCTAACTGACTTCCAAAATGCAATGCATACTAATGCAAAATGTATGGATTTTCCAGAAAATCTAGTATGTGTGTGTAAACATTTGGCGTTAACTGTATTTTGGGGATTTAAGAGAATCTTACAATCATGGTTGAAATGGCAACTTGTGAATAACTTATTGAATTGCTTGGTTAAATCCAGGAACATCAGAAATGTATATGCTTGACCCTAAACTAGTCAAATTCTTTTCTCATTGAATGCTGCATGGTCTTTGCCTATTGTAAATTCTGTTTAAGGACTGTCCCACCACATGTGTAACATCACATTCATTATGTGAGTTTAAACCAGCTGTAGTGTCAATAGCTGTATCGACAGTCATTCGAAGTCTGGTTATCCTCTATCTACAATCTCCCCACAAAGTCACAAACATTACGACACTTTGGAATGCCAAGGGGCCACCATCTGGGCAGACTCTCCACAGAGTAATGGCCACATCAACCAACCTCTTTCTCAAACCAACAAAAAATTTGAGGATCTGGCTTAACGGCTAGATAACCCCTGCATCTCACAATTGTGAACTAAGTCAATGTGTTAGTCTTAAAGGGGGTTTCTGACATTCCAGACCACAGACTTCCCCAATTCTAGGGGAAGCCTGGTCTAACTGTTGCAAAGAAAAATAATGATGCCTCCCCACAACTCACTTTTGCAACCCTTATCAAGACAGGAAGAAGCCATGAAGGACAGCCCTGGAATTTACGACACAGGGACTTCAGCCTTTCCTTTTAAAGACATATTTTTAATAGTAGTATTAAGTTTTGTTGGAAACAGATTATCTTTGCATGGACCACTCAGTTAGAAAACACATGAGAACTGCTTCATAATGAGTCTAAACACACACCCATACGTACTTATCTACCTCATACAAGGAATTTGATCATGGATATTCTTTGTACACCTATATATGATCATATATATGCATGTCACTGATTTCTCATGTGTTTTCATGTCTATTTGGTAACGTTTTTAGTATAGTGACCATTCCATACTCAATATGGTCCAGTTTGTGTTATACTTAGGAAAGTATATCAATCAACTCGTGTTTTAATACCTATTTACACTTATAGAGGACCAGAAATGTAAGTTGTTATTCAGAATGTATTGTATCCTACACCTGGTATTGATCGTATCATTATTTGTTTAAGGAATAGCAAATGTATGTGCTGTAGTTTAGAACGCCTTAATGATGTGTTAGTTTATACTGGTCCTTCTCAAAAAAATTAGCATATTGTGATAAAGTTAATTCTTTTCCGTAATGTAATGATAAAAATTTTACTTTCATATATTTTAGATTCATTGCACACCAACTGAAATATTTCAAGTCTTTTATTGTTTTAATACTGATGATTTTGGCATACAGCTCATGAAAACCCAAACCCATCTCACAAAATTAACATATCATGAAAAGGTTCTCTCTAAACGAAGCTATTAACCTAATCATCTGAATCAACGAATTAACTCTAAACACCTGCAAAAGATTCCTGAGGCTTTTGAAAACTCCCAGCCTGGTTCATTACTCAAAACTGCAATCATGGGTAAGACTGCCGACCTGACTGCTGTCCAGAAGGCCATCATTGACACCCTCAAGCAAGAGGGTAAAGACACAGAAAAGAAATTTTCTGAACGAATAGGCTGTTCCCAGAGTGCTGTATCAAGGCACCTCAGTGGGAAGTCTGTGGGAAGGAGAAAGTGTGGCAGAAAACGCTGCACAACAAGAAGAGGTGACCGGACCCTGAGGAGGATTGTGGAGAAGGGCCGATTCCAGAGCCAACGTGCACAGGCGTGTGCAGGACATGGGCTACAGGTGCCGCATTCCCCAGGTCAAGCCACTTTTGAAACCAGAAATGGCGGCAGAAGCGCCTGACCTGGGCTACAGAGAAGCAGCACTGGACTGTTGCTCATGGTCAAAGTACTTTTTTCGGATGAAAGCAAATTTTGCATGTCATTCGAAAATCAAGGTGCCAGAGTCTGGAGGAAGACTGGGGAGAAGGAAATGCCAAAAATTCTGAAGTCCAGTGTCAAGTACCCACAGTCAGTGATGGTCTGGGGTGGACATGTCAGCTGCTGATGTTGGTCCACTGTGTTTTATCAAGAGCAGGGTCAATGCATCTAGCTATCAGGAGATTTGGAGCAGACTTCATGCTTCCATCTGACTGAAGAGCTTTATGGAGATGAAGAGTTCATTTTTCAGCACGACCTGGCACCTGCTCACAGTGCCAAAACCACTGGTAAATGGGTTTACTGACCATGGTATTACTGTGCTCAATTGGCCTGCCAACTCTCCCTGACTTGAAACCCGATAGAGAATCTGTGGGATATTGTGAAGAGAAAAGTTGAGAGACGCAAGACCCAACACTCTGGATGAGCTTAAGGCCACTATCGAAGCATCCTGGGCCTCGATAACACCTCAGCAGACTGCCACAGGCTGATTGCCTCCATGCCACGCCGCACTGAAGCAGTCATTCCTGCAAAAAAGATTCCCGACCAAGTATTGAGTGCATAAAATGAACATAATAATCTGAAGGTTGACTTTTTTTGTATTAAAAACACTTTTCTTTTATTGGTCGGATGAAATATGCTAATTTTGTGAGATTTCACAGGTTTTCATGAGCTGTATGCCAAAATCATCAGTATTAAAACAATAAAAGACTTGAAATATTTCAGTTGGTGTGCAATGAATCTAAAATATATGAAAGTTAAATTTTTATCATTACATTACGGAAAAGAATTAACTTTATCACAATATGCTAATTTTTTGAGAAGGACCAGTAAATTCAAGGTGCTTTTGACAATCGGAACCTCGTACCGGAAATCCCGCAACGAAACTTGTAACTTTGAGGATTTGTGTTCTTATGTGATACTTTTAGACATCCTTGACATGTAAAAATATATTAATCCAAAGTTATAACTTCTGTAGCGGCCCATACTAACATATAGTGAAATACTTCTCTTTGGATAAGTCTAGGGCAAACCCCTTTGCCCCCGCCTCTGATCGCTTATGCCCGAGGCTTACAAAACTTGGGTGCCAGCTAGCAGTTGGCGAGTCTTTTTTTGGTACAGTTCCTTTTTAGTTTAGTTTTTTTTTGTTCTTAGTTCGTGGTGCTTTTTGTTTTAAGTTCGTTTTAAGTCTTGTTCCTTCGTCTAAGTTTCTTTTCCTTTGTTTTAGACTTCTTTGCGTTTCATTTTACGTTTAAGTTGCTCTTTGTTCAGCAGTTCGGTAGTGCCAAGGTAGAAATTAAGCCGACGAAAGTAGTGAAATACCAACTAGCAAAGATCTTCAAGTTCGACCACGTTCATATATCCTAGTTTTCCAAGTCTTTTGAAGCATGTGGTGCAAGAACGTGTCAACTCCACCTTTTACCTGTGGCCAGGGTAAATATCTGAGTTGTGCGCGAACGCAAACTTCGAGTACCGGGAGACCCCTACAACCAAAGCTGGGAAGAAAGCCGAAGGCGCGGCCCGCAACACATCTGTGGTTCCACGGCTGCATTTCTGCAATAACCACGAAGCCAAGAGCCTATATCATAGAAAGGCCCTCTGAACGGTCGCGTCTGATCTGAAGATAAACTGCCACCTTTCCACGAATGCGTGTCCACCCTCTTGCGCGAGCGCCCGCTAAAAGGCAAGTACCACTTTGTGTGACTTCTTCTGGGTCCCTGGCTCTCAAACCTTGTGTTTAATTTTAAACCCCGCTTCAATGTAGACCTATCCACGTCTAAGTAGTCCCCACCATACTATTTATGTTTTATCATAATTTGTGCTATTAGTAATCCACTGCGTCATAACAAACTAGTTCATAACATTGTGCCTGGGTAGTTACTACACGATAGACAAGTTGCACACAGAATCACCTTGTTTTATGATCTTAAACTGTGATATACATTTGCCATCATTTTCTGATTTTAATACTGTGATATATGTACGTTTGCCATCATTTCCTGATTTTAATACTGTGATATATACATGTTCGCCGTCATTTTTTGATCTTAACTCTGTGGTACATGTAGCAAACCTAGGGATACACTTTAATTGGATATAATTTTAATCAAACTTTATTAAGTAAAATTTGTATAACTTTTTATTAATAATTAATTAGATACAAATGGGGCACCACCAAATCAATTTAATTATGAATATATATTAATTAATTATGAAATAACTCACTGGTAGATTTGGGTACCAGTTAAAAAGGGAACAACTTGATCAGTCTAAGTCTGAAATATGAATCCCAAGTATTTTTCTCGACCTTTGAATGAATAAATCTCACACCATGAGGCAAGTTCAAAAGCTTATAACAAGTTTATTCACTTCAAACAAAGCAATACCAACAGATTATCTAATGTAATAAGGAGTGTATCTCGGAGTCAAAATCATGAAAAGGCGATGAACATGTATAAATCACAGTATGGAAACGGGGAATAATGGCAGTGCACATATCACAGTAATTAAAAATCAGAAACCAAATTGACTCTAGGTGCAACTCAACAATCAAAATATCTCTACCACTAAGGATCGTTATGGACTAGTTATAAAACGGTGAACTTTAATCAAACAAGTTACGTTGGTCACGTATGGTATCGTGGAAGCTATTCAGACACGGATAAGTCTATGTCGAAGCGTGGGTTTAGATTAAGATTTAGATTAAAAAGGCAAAAGCTGTTATTTCTAATAATCAACCGGGACCACTTTAAGAATCAAAAACAAGAGAAAGATCATTATACTAAAACATTAATCGAGTAGATATATGATAGTTCAGTAACAATGTATATAATGTGTGTGTGGATATGACGAAATATCCTTGATCCACTTCTTCGTATTCATACGAAGAAGTGGATCAAGGATATTTCGTCATATCCACACACACATTATATACATTCATCCAAATGAATATGGCATGTTTGGACTCATTAGGAAGCCAATGTCATTTGTTCTGTAATAAAAACGTTTCGATGAAGATAGACTTTTCCCATCAGGAGATTAATACAATTATTAGAGTTGTGCTTCTTACAGGACGACGATCGTTTCTTTGTATGTAAATCCAGGGCTGTCTTCTGGTGCCTTTCCTGGGGTGATAAAGCTTACAAAAGGCTGTGATGAAAGGTTCAACGTTGTGGGGGGCAGGAAAGCATTTATCTTTATCTTTTGTTTATCTTCTGTTTAGCGTTTATCTTCTGCAATTAATTTTTAAGAAGGGGAGACCTGTGGTCTTGAAAGATGAAAGGTGAGTCCCCCTTTTAAAGTTACACATGGACTCTAGTTTATTATCGCCGAGATGTATGAGGTTACAGGTCTGCATGTAGAAAGAATCAACCGTTGTTGCTTGAGGCTGCAAGATCCGGTCCAGATGGCCTTTTGAATTCCGAAAGTGTTGTAAAGTTTATGGCTTGTGAAAAGGGGAAGAGAGAGGGGGGGAGGGGGGGTACGGCTATCATGCTACATTCCCACCTGTGGATGAAGTTGGTGTCACAGCAGACTTCGTCCATCTCCAGGCGATGATAGCTGTGGATGACAGGTAACAGGCAAGCAATACCTCTTTTATGTCTTAATCTGGGTCCCCCCTGATGTTTAGAGAAAGAATGTAATGTGAATGGGGCACCTAAATTTGACCTAGGTGAGTGGAGTTTAATAGCACGCAGTCGGTTAATCTTGCAGTTCTAGGATGGCAGTCCACCGATGAACCTTTTGGAACGTCGGGATGTGCCACTCAGTTCTTCCTGAGTGACCGTGAACTTCTGGAGTTGTTGTAGCATGTGAGAAATGTCTGCTTCAGCATGTTTGATGGTGTCCATGGTCCACCTGCTTCCGGCCCAGTCAGTTAGTTTAGCTGTGATGGCGACATTTTTCCTACATACCTCACCCGGGTTTAACCTGACAAACACTTTCTGTGTGTGCAACCGACAGTTAGTGATCAGTAGTCCGTGTTGTTCCCTCAATACGGTCCCCGAGCTTGGTCCGGGTTCGACAAAAAAAACTCAGACGCGCATAGTTAGAATCCACATATGCAGTGACCATGTCCTTGCAGACATTCCATCCACATATGCAGTGACCATGTCCTTGCAGACATTCGAGTCAAAGTAATTGTGGTTAGTTGGTGAGGGCAGCCGGTTTCCTGTAGCAGACGGGGCCACAGTTGGGGCATCGTCCTGGCATGTTTGACAGCTTGCGAGGCCCATACCTAGGGGCGACCTCAAGTTTTGGGCGTACCATACTTCTACGTCAAAACTCTGCAGAGCCATCAACCAGGAGGCCACACGAGCGTTAGTTACCGTGCCTTCCCTAATGCGTTGGCTGTTGAGGAAGGTCACCGGTTGGTGGTGGGTTTCAACAATGACCTTTTGGCCACCCAATGAAATCATGAAACATTGTATCCAGGTTGGTGTCAATAAATCAACTGTGGGAGCAATTGTAAGAAAATAGAAGACATACAAGACCACTGATAATCTCCCTCGATCTGGGGCACCATGCAAGATCTCATCCCGTGGGGTCAAAATGATCATGAGAGCAGTGAGCAAAAATCCCAGAACTACACGGAGGAACCTGATGAATGACCTGCAGAGAACTGGGACCAAAGTAACCCACGCTACCATCAGTAACACACTATGCCAAGAGGGACTCAGATCCTGCAGTTCCAGGCATGTCCCCATGCTTGAGCCAGTACATGTCCAGGCTTGTCTGAAGCTTGACAGAGAGCATATGGATGATCCAGAAGAGGATTGGGAGAATATCATGTGGTCAGATGAAACTAAAATAGAACGTTTTGGGAAAAACTAAACTCATTGTGTTTGGAGGAAGAGGAATACTGAGTTGCATCCCAAGAACACCATGCCTACTGTCAAGCATGGGGGTGGAAACACCATGCTTTGGGGCTGTTTTTCTGCAAAGGGGACATGACAACTAATCCGTGTTAAGGGAAGAATGAACAGGGCCATGTATCGTGAGATTTTAAGCCAAAACCTCCTTCCATCAGTGAGAGCATTGAAGATGGAACATGGCTGAGTCTTCCAGCATGACAATGATCCCAAACACACCGCTCGGGCAACGAAGGAGTGGCTCCGTATAAATCATTTCATGGTCCTGGAGTGGCCTAGCCAGTCTCCAGACCTCAGCCCCATAGAAAATTTGTGGAAGAAATTAAACGGTTGAAAGTCCGTGTTGCCCATCGACAGCCCAAAAACATCACTGCTCTAGAGGAGATCTGCTTGGAGGAATCCAACAGGTGCCAAAATAACAGTTAAATTAAATTACAATTAAATAACAATTAAATTATTTAAAAATCCTACAATGTGATTTCCTGGATTTTTTTTCTCATTTTGTCTCTCATAGTTGAAGTGTACCTATTATGAAAATTACAGACCTCTCTCATCTTTCTGAGTAGGAGAACTTGCACAGTCAGTGGCTGACTAAATATTTTTTTGCCCCACTGTATACTTTTGATTAAACATTTTATAAATAGGGAAATGTGTCTGGCGATATCAAACACTCAAAAACAATGTAAAAAATAAAACGAACTGTAACAGAACAAATCACTTTGTTTTCTGCAGTACATGACAAAGATAATATCAATTCTATGCATCTAATACACAGATGTTAGAAACTATAGCCAGAGTAATAATAACAGAAGCTATTTATGATTGTGGTGTTATCTTTCCAGAGTAGTCCACTATGTCCACCCCCAAGATCACTCAGCTCCATTTAATGAGAACTGTATTAATTAGACAACACAGTCGTGGTCACTTACTTAAAGGTTTATTATTTTTTTCAATTATTTCTCGTTTTAAAAAAACAGGAATGTTAGGAGACGCATGCAGTTTTTGACTCATTGCAATAGATGGGTAGAAGACTTATTCAGAATAGTTATGAACAATACAAAGAATGTATGCATTGATAATGTTGATATATCTCTTCAGATGTAAGTAAAAAAAACAAAGTGTTTCTAAAAGTGTATTTAATTGTACTTTGTGATTAGGACTTTGTGATAAAACTAGATTTGTCTGTGTCACAAAATGCATATTATCGTACTACCATACAATATGTAAATACATCAAACAAACATCATACTACATCAAACAAGTACACAAACAATTGTGTGGATAGTATATTGATGTACTATTCAGATCTGGTGGTATGCACCAAACAAAAGTTGAAAAGATATTTTTACAATGAAATACATGTTAACAATAACATTCTCTGACAATAACAATATTTTGAAATGTAAAAAGTATGATGTGTATACATGTGTATGGCTTTGAATTCACTTCTGATGTGTGTGACGGTGTCTTTGGTAGAACCTTTTTCACTGAGTTTGTGCTTACTCTTTTAAATCACAAAGTGTTATTTGAGAGCCTATGCCTGCCAGGCCAAACCCAAAATATACAGGCTCAGTAAAGTTTGTCTGAACCTTGAAAATGATACTCATGTTGCCTGACACATTGTAAAAGGCCAAAGTCCCTGCTCTATGATCCAGATATATTCCTACTCTAAAACAGCAGGGAGATTTCATGAATGTACCCTTATTTTCATGCCAGTATTCAAATAAACTCCCAGAATTGCGCAAGGCCCAGGAGCTGTTGCACCGTCCAAACAGAGGGGCCTTTTTTCCTTTCCTGCATATTCCCTTGTATGAGAGAGCAATACTAACCCATGACCCTTTTGTTCCACACTCCACCTCCCAGTATAGTGGAGATCCCCACAGGCCCTTTTTGCACAGTGCCTGTACCCTCCGCTCAAACCTTTCAGGGTGGTAAGGATAGTCTTCTGACTCATGAACTGCTGTTATTTCCATGTTTTGCTTACTCAGACGGAGGTAATTATTCACTGTGTTCGGATCCACAGTAAGATGACAGGCATCTGTTGTAAAATAATTTAAAACATACCTCAACCAAATGAACTTATTCATCTGCATAGTGCTGGAAAGACAATCCCTTCTTATGCAAATTGCTAAAATTATCAATTACTATGATTAAACCATTGTCTGTACCAGGTAATTATAGTTGAAGTAAAACAGCAGAAAATATCAAAGACACTCACACTTTAAGAGCTCCTGGCGTGTTCCTGGTAGTGGTGAGGAAACAATGCCAGTGTTTTTAACTGTGAAGAAAGCAGGTAAATTAGCATGTACTGGTGTTAAAATATTCATTAAATACATTCCGTTTGTATTTTTTTTTACACACAGTTTAGCCGTAACACAGAAACCAGTTTACCTCTTTCGGAGATTGTAATGAATCGCCATTGGCATATTATATTCAGCTTTGTGATAAGGTCTGAGAGAGCATCAGTGGCCAGCTGAAATGAACAGTGTGGTTGGACTAATAGAGCCGGGATCTGGATGCACTTCGTAAGGTTGGAAACAGAAGATGCACTCTGCAGAAACAACATACAGATTCATGAGTTGCAAAAGTGATAAATAAATACAGTTGCTAAGGACACAGGTATCACTTCCAGAGAGCAACCTAGTGATCCTTGGCATCTAAATCATGATCAGGCAGACCGAAATTGACCACACCATCAGAAGACCTAAAGCTTTGTTCACATAAAGCTTGTTCACTGAGAGACAGAAATGAAAGTACTTCACAAATACGAAATCCATTAAAGAAAGAGTCAGTGATTCCAATAACTAAAGCTATGGTCAAAATGAGGCTATATGTATTAGTGGTCTCAAAGACAAGTCTCTAAACCACTGCTCAAGAAGGTCAAGGAGGCAAAAAACTTGGCATTAAGGCACACAAATAATTTACAGTAGATGTCCAGACAAAAGTTCTATTTACTGATGAATCTTTTGAAGTTTGAGATTTATGGCAGTAACAGAAGGAATTTATTTATATGTTTGTATTCAACCTTTCCGTTTGAAATCATGCTGATTTTATGATCTGTAATGGAAAACATTGTATTAAATTCCATTCAATTTTGCCCTCACTGTATCTGTATCTCCATATACTGTTCAATCATCCTCATCCTTGAAGTGCTACTGTACTTATCAAGGTTTTTCTTGTCAAGGAATTCAAATCTAAGAATATCTAAGATGTTATTACACTTAAAGGGCTACACTTACTCTGTTCCTATAAGATATCATTTACGTCATTTATCAGACACCCTTATCCAGAGTAACTTACAACTGATACATTCTTACAGTACGAGCAATTATGGATTAAGGGTCTTGCACAAAGGCCCAACAGTGGCACCTTGGCAGAGGAGAAATTTGAACCCTAGACCTTCCGGCCTATAGTCCAGTACCTTAACCACTAAGCCACCACTATCCACAAATTAGAAATAATTTAAATTTAGTAATTTAAATTTAAAACATTTCCTTATCTGTTTCTGGATATTTTTGAGAAATGAAATTCATGCTTTTTGAAGATTTTAAATAAGATTTATCTTCATAAATGTAGCCAATTACATACATTTTAAGTATTTTCACAATTTTACTGAAATGTTGCATATTTAGCTTATAATGTACACATAAGATCTGATAAGTATTTCTCAAACTATAAAATTATGTACATTATGTACCATGCTTATAGAAAATCACAAAATGAAATGAAATATGTTACAGTTGTATTTACAAATTACTCTCAACCTCAAAGAGAAAATATCATTTAAAACATCTGATCAATTATTAAAATGTAATTTGTAAAATACCTGGTTTGGATAAGTGATCAGCCCTTTAAGGGTAACCATTATCATTTTTTGAGGTACAGCCAATCACGTTCCAGATCACACAACTGAGTAATTGACTCCTTTTTGGCATTAACCGTCATATTGATTACATTAGAATTAAACCAGCAGTTATTGAGTATTCAACTAGGCCTTGGAATAGCATGGCGAGCATTTTTTAGAAGTTGCACCGCCAACACCACAGCATGTCAGGTACTGATCTATGGACTAGAAGCTAGAGGGTTCAAGCCCCATCACTGCCAATCTGCCACTACTGGGCCCTTGATCAAGGTCCTTAAGGCACAATTTCTTTGACTGTACCTTGTAAGGTTATAGTCACTCTGCTTAATACAGCGCAGTTACTTAACATTGGGAAAATTAATATGCTCGAGTGGCCAAGTCAGAGATCTGACCTAAGTCTAATGAAAAATCTGTGGATGGACTTGAAGGGAGCCATTGCCTCTTACAAAAAAGTGACTAGGCTTGCACAATTGTGGAGGACAATATTGGTTAATATTCCCCAATCTATCCAATGTGCGAAACTGAAATAACCAAACCGACTGATGACTATAATTAAACCAGAAGGTGACTCTATGAAAGTATTAAATCAGGGGGTTGATCATTTTACCCATCCTTGTTACACTTGTCTTTCATTAATTTTTTATTTAAATTTTATTAATTTTCAGAATTGAAATACATTGTAATACAAAAGGTGTGAATAAAGCTTAAAAACTTTGAATAATTGATATTCATTTCAGGTTGTGAGACAAATAATTGCTTATTTCAAAAAGGTATTATTATTTTCCATAGGCACTTATTTATTTCTATGGATCATTTCCCATAGACACCAGTTCATTACAGGACTGGCAGGAGTCGCTGGTCAAGCAGGAGCCACTGAATTTGTGTCCCAGCAGAACTTATTTTCTGAGAGAGAGAAGGCAGTTTTAAGTTCATGGCAACATGTCCATGGAACACTTATGCCTGTGCCCTGTGTTGTCTGGGGATAGGCACTTTAAATTCTGACTAGGAAACACATTGTCCATAAGGTCCAAGATGCTCAATGATCCAGGTAAGAAAATCCAAGAAGTTGAATCTGTTCATCTGGACATAGATTTTGTTGGAGAAACGTTTCCCACGTCATCCACTTGGATGAGTGACGAAACGTTTCTCCAACAAAATCTATGTCCAGATGAACAGATTCAACTTCTTGGATTTTCTTACCTGGATCATTGAGCATGCATCAAGACATTGTCCATAAGGGATTCAGAAGATTTTTATCATTTCAAAATTAGTCCCAGAAAATATTTATACTGACCTCATATACTCCTTATCTGTTAAGTTTCAAATAGCACTGAATATTTTAAACAAGAATATTTGAAACAATGTCATAGATTTTTTTGAGGAAACAGATTGTTTTTGGCTAACAACATTAAATCTCAGCAATCAAATATATTTATCCCATCACCATTTCCTCCTATTTAAAGCCATGGACAGCCAGTTGGCCTCATATTATATAAAATACTATAAATTTAGTGTGTTTTGAGACTGATACTCACTGACCCCACAACAAATTGTTTGTTTTGTATTGCATGCATGTACTGCCAGTGTAACCTTACTTGTAGAAAATGGATGGCATTGTCTGCCTCAGACAGCCTCTTTAAGTGTTGTAGTTCGGCATCTATCTTCTTCAGATAACCAATATCCAAATTCAGTCTCTCTAAAAGTTCATCAACCTCTTTTACCACAGTTTTCTCCTGAGACATGATAAGATCGTTCACTGTATACTGTATCTTCTCCACGAACAGGATTAGCTCAGTAAATAGCTTCAGGTTGCCCTTCACTGCTTCTCCTGTTGATGTCTTTTTTAGGTATCAAAAGAAGAAGAATTAAAAAGTAAATAAAATCACACGGACAGCATGTCACAAGAATGTTAACAAAATCATCCCTAGATAAATAGGTGGACTAAACAAACTTGGAAAGCTTCAATAGCTTGTTTCAGTTCTTGCTCTTCCTTCTCATGGCTCTGAATCATCTCGGTTGACTGACTCTGCATTTCCTTAAGTTTAATCTAAAAAAAACAAGTAACACTATCAGAAAATGACTGAATGTTGTAAATATTGTATGTCATAGAAGAAAAAAATAAATTCTTACCTTCTTCTTGGCCACCTCTTCCTTGATAGAGACAATCTTGTGAGCCTTATGTTTATCTGTAATACACATGTGACAGATACACTGCTGATCTGTGCAGCAGAAAACATCCAGCAGTTTGTCATGCTCAGGGCATATAGTCTCTTTGAATCTTCTTGTAGCCGTCACCAACTTGTGTCTTTTCCCCACATGTAGAATGTTATGCAGCTCCATGTGGGTATCACAAAATGAAGCCACACACTCCAAACAGGACTGCTGTGCTTTTTTACGTTTTCTTCCATTACACACATCACACTCAACATCTGTGTGTGCAGTGAAGTTCAGGTCTGTAGACATGCCGCACTGCTCGACAAAGAGAAATGTGGTAGCTCCAAAACAGGATGGCAGCACTGGATGGTTTAGTTTCTCCTAAAGCATAAATAGGCAGCATCCAATGACCAATCTTGTCTTCAGGAGAGGGCGTGGAGCTGGATTGAAGCCTAGAACTGACTCATGACTCACAGGAGTATTATTCACTTAACCACAAAACCAAATATTTTATCACCCTGCTCCTCTATTTACACAAATATTTCGTAACATTCTCTAAAAAATTACAAGTAAATTGAAAGTTAATTTTACCTAACTTACTATCCTTCTACTTCAATACTTATGCAGTAGAGTGAAATATGAAAGAAGCACATGCTCAAACAAGACACAGATCATTCATAATAATGTTAATTTACCATGACTACACTACAGAAAATTACATGAGACCTGCAAAAAATGTAAACTAAACAATATCAGTACAGTAGTATTAAGAAGACTTAACATCACTTGGTAAACTTGTCACCTCCTCATTTTATCACCTCACACACTGTTTCAGTGAAAGCATTAATTACCCCATTACCTACTAATGTGCCACTGACTCCTACTATAAATGTCGTCCTGTAAATGGAATAAACAACAGCTAGGCCTACCACATCAGAGCACTAGATTTCTTCTCTGCCAGTTCCTGTTTCATGTGGTCAGAGAAGATAATTTTATCTGCTGCCAAGCTTTAAGCAGCTCCCACAGTTTTGTTGTCCATCCAGACACAGGTGGCATTTTCACTAAACACCCCTGTCTCTGCCCGGACCATTCCCAGATGCTTAGCAGTAGGATATTTGTTGGCGGTGGTGTCATGAACAAGAAAGCTGGACTACTATGTACTGGAACCATATCATCTTTAGTGACAAATCTAGGTTCTCTTTGGGATCTGATGACGGTCATATATTAGAGTATGGAGACCTCAAGGTGAACTCTTCAATTCTGTCTTTGCTGTGGAGTGACACACTGCCCCAACTACTGGTGTGATGATCTGAGGAGCCATTGCATACATCAGTCGGTCACCTCTAGTAGTGGTAAGAGGGAGACTAACAGGTCATTGATATGTTCAGCGCTTCCTGTGGCCACATGTGTTGGCTCTCATGGCAGGGCTTCTAACTCGTGTTTTTCTGCAGGATCATGCTCACTTACACACAACAAGGGTTTCCCTGGAATATCAGATTTTAACATATCCGTGGCCTGTCTGGTTGCCAGATTTATTGCCAATCGTGCATTTATGGGACCAGCTGGAATGCCAACTTTGGCAGCCTACAAGTGTGCAGGATCTACAGGCCCAGCTGAAACATTTGTGGGCAAATCAAATGTGCCACAGGATACCATATGGATCTTGTATGCTTCCATGCCCAGCTGTATGTCATCTCATATCCAGCATAGAGGCAGCCCAGCAGGGTACTAGAGCCCCCAGATAGCAGTAGAATCCAGGCCGAATCTGGCTTCCATTTGGCACTGTCGGTTCACTTTTGGCATCACTTAGCCAAATGTGGGCCGAGATTTTGCCGACATCAACTTGGATTTCAAAAAGTAAGTCGTTCGGCTGAACTCCGGTGTGAGAACGGTTAACCAATAGAGAGAGCGGATACAACGGAAAAGAGCGCCAAAACGGACTGCTGAACGACTCCTTCTGACGTGGAAGTGAAAACTTTTCATACTTCGATATTTCTCTGCTTTCCCTTTCTTTCGTGAACAGAACGGCAGTGATTTTTACATTTCCTTTTGCCCCTTGGATCACAGCTAAGGTAGATCCCCGCACTTTTTCCTTGTTTATGTCCACTTTTACCTGTTTAGATTAAGCATTCAATAGTCAGTCTAGATTGATGTTTTAACAACTGTGTATGATTAATCACGTACGTGCCCATTTCCATCTTAAGCTGGTTAGCAGTTATCATTTAGCTTTAGCAAACAACTTAGAATTAGCTGTCCCCTACCACGACAATATAACTGTAAAAGTGTTTAATCGTCACTTTAACTGATAAAATAAGCGATCCCCAGCCACAACACATTGTGCACTTTGTCCACAGCTAGCATATCCACATTTCAGTGCTGCACTGTGTTATTAGCTAGCTAACGTTACATGTGTTTGTATTCTTTGGCTTATACCAAGCCCCGAAAGTATGAATTCAGAAAGATATTGTGCTTGCAGTTTAATAGTCCATTCCTTCAACTTAATAAATCGTTAATTTCACTAAAATGCTCCCTCCATATAAATTATGTTCTAATTGGAAAGTCTTAATGCAGTTTGGTTGTCAGCTATTTTAAAATGAAAAAGAGGGTTTGTCAAGGGTTCTTTAGTAAAGGCAATTGGTCTATTTAGAACCACAAGTTCTGTATAGAACTGTCTCATGCTTAAATGGTTCTCTGAATGTTTTTTTCAGATTGATGGAGAATGTGTTGTGTATGATTCTATATGGCTCATTTTTTAAAGTAGCACAAAATGGGTTTTCTGTTGTGATTTTAAGCAATGAAAACCCCTTTTTGGTACTCTATATAATTATTTTAAGGTGCCATATAGAACCATACTCACAACACATTCTGAAGAACCATTCCATAATTCAAAGAATCATTAAAGCACTGAAAAGTAGTTGAGTGTCTACTATAGAACCATTCTAGTGTTCTCTTATAGAACCACTGTCTTTGAATCCTTGAAGAAACATCTTTTTTTAAGAGTGTATAGTAATATCACTTATTTATGATGTGTTTAGAATGATAGGCTAAGGACAGGCTACATGTTAGAAATCATGATGTCTTTATAAATCAATCACAATGTCCTAAATAATATAATCCTAATAATGTCTTAAACTTGACTTTTCATTGACCAGTGTGAGAGGTTTTACTGGTAAGTACAAACCCAAATCATAAAAATTTGGGACAAAATGGAAAAAAATTTTTTTTTTAATGCAGCGTGTCTTACTTTGGCTTTTATTTCATTGCAGACAGGGTGATCCCAAGATATTTAAAGTTTTTTTTTTTTCTGGTCAGCTTCATTTCATGTTTTATTAAACATCCATTCCTGCATTTCAGGCCTGCTACACAATCCCAAAAAAGTTGAGACGGGGGCAGTTTAGGTGTAGTGAGGTAAAAAAAAAGTAGAATAAAATAAAATAATGTGATTTCAATCAGGTGATGTCAACAGGTTATTATAATCATGATTTGGTGCAAAACCAGTATCCATAATAATCTTTGAGGAGCAAAGATGGACAGAGGATTTCAGTGATGAGGTTGATGAGTTTGTCAACAAATGTGTTAGAAGATTATTGAATTGATTAAAAACAATGTTCCTCAAAGAAAGATTAGAGGGGATTTACATATTTCTATATGTATTCCTTAATATAATAATAATAATAATAATAATAATAATAATAATAATAATAATAATAAACATGGCTTCTGCTGTGCTTGTTCCCTGTGCCGAGTGTGGCATGTTTAGCTATTCTCCTCCGTCATTATGTAAATTTTACTTGTGCTAGGTGTAGGCTTGTAGCCGTCTGACGGAGAAGATTGTAGTTTTAGAGGCGCGCATCCAGACATTAGAGAAGGCTAGCTCACCTCCTAGCTTAGCAGATCTGGATGCCAAAGGTGAAGTTAGAGCCCGGGCAGAGTCCTTGCAGCAGGGCAAGTGAGCGACGGTTCGGCGACGTAGTCTTAAGGCTAGTCCACGAGAGCACCACTCTTTACCTGATCACGTGTCCAACAGGTTTGCCCTCCTCAGTGAAACACCTACTGAGCAGCCTGTTGAAAGAGCTCTGGTCATAGGTGACTCTATTTTATGACATGTGAAACTTGCTACCCCTTTAGGGACACCAGCAGCTAGAGTTCTCTGTATCCCCGGAGCCAGAGTGCAGGACATTGTAACGAGTCTTAGTGAACTCGAGAGCCGCAGATTCTCTAGGATAGTTATTCATGTAGGGGCTAATGATATACGCCTTCGTCAGTCAGAGGTTACTAAGGCTAATTTTGTAGAGGTGGTTAGCGTGGCGAAGGCAATGTCCGATGCTGTAGTCTGCTCTGGCCCCATCCCAATGAGGCGAGGTGACCAAGCCTACAGCAGGTTATGGTCGCTGAACTGCTGGCTGTCCAACTGGTGCTCTGAAAACAACGTGGGCTATATAGACAACTGGATAGCCTTTAAAGGTAAGCCTGGCCTTTTAGGATGGGATGGTGTGCATCCCACTCTGGAGGGTGCTGCTCTCATCTCCTGCAACATTGCCCATAGTCTTATGGCCCAATTGGTTAGGGGCTGACTATCCAGAGCAGGGGTCAGGCAGCAGACAGACCGGCTTAACCAACTCTCTGCTGGTAGCCATGCACCATCACCCAGAACCCACATCATTGAAACGGTATCTGTTACCCGCATCTGTCCTAAACGTAAATGCTCTCAAAAAGTCTGTTTTAATAACTTCATTAGTATAAACACAGATAGCTCCCATAGAAATAACAACCTAAGACTAAAGCTAGGATAACATAACATTAGATCACTTACAAACAAAGCAGTGATTGTAAATGAAATGATCACTGATAAATGCTTACACGCTCTCTGTCTCACTGAAACTTGGATTAGACCTGATGAATATTTAGCCTTAAATGAAGGCTCACCTCCTGGATACAGTCATGCTCACCGCCCTCGTCCTAATGGTCGGGGGGGAGGCATAGCCACAATTTTTGACAAAGAGCTAGGTGTTATAACTAAATCCCATTACAAGGCTAATTCTTTTGAAATACTAATTTTTAATGTGACTGATCCATTGTTATGGAAGTCAAAACCATACTCTTTTCAGCTTATCACCATTTACCATCCTCCTTGTCCCTATTCAGAATTTCTTCAGGAATTTGCTAACTATCTTTCCTGCTTAGTACTGTCAACAGATAAGGCTTTAATTGTAGGTGATTTCAATATTCACTTTGAGAATGAGCAGGTTCAACTTAAAATTGCTTTCGAGTCCATCTTAGAATCCATGGGCATCACTCAGAATGTGATGGGACCAACCCACCGCTGTAATCATACATTAGATCTAATATTAACATTTGGTATCAATATAGATAACCTTGATATTTTCCCACAAAGTGATTCGATTTCAGATCACTATCTTTTAGTATTTGAGCTATCACTAATAAATAAAATCCTTCTGCCTCGTTATCACACCAAGCGCACTATCTCATCTGCTACTCCAGCTGCGTTTATTAAAAACATACCAAACTTGAAATTTAATACACCTACGGAGATCAATCATCTTGAGTGTGTAAATGACCAATTAGAATGTGTGTTTTGCTCATTCCTGGATATGATTGCTCCTGCTAGGGTCAAACACATTAGGGGAAAAAAAGGCTAGCACCATGGTATAATGACCACACCCATACCTTAAAGCAAAGAACACGGCATCTAGAGCGCAAGTGGAGACATAGTAAATTGGAGGTGTTTAAGATTGCTTGGAGGGACAGCATGGCAGAGTATAAGCATGCCCTTACTAAAGCTAAAGCTGCATAATTCTCCTCAGTCATAGAGAAAAATAAGAATAATCTAAGATTTCTCTTTAATACAGTTTCCAAATTAACAAAAAACCCTATAGAAAGTGACTCTCCCGTTCTGTGTAATTTTAACAGTAATGATTTCATGACTTTCTTTAATGATAAGATAGAAAACAGTAGGCATCAAGCTCGATGCTCATCACATCACCAAACTGTTCAGCAACCTTCCAGATGCAGCACTAGTGAAGACATCTGTTTAATGAGCTGTAAATCAAGATTAGAATCTTTTACCCTAATTACTATTACTGAACTATCCACACTTATCAGCTCGTTTAAGTCATCAACATGTTTATTAGATCTAATTCCTACCTGTTTACTCAAACAAGTAATACCTAGTATTATAGAGCCAGTGTTAGTTATTTTAAATTCATCCCTTAGCTTTGGTTATGTGCCGAAATCCTTTAAGCCTGCCGTCATCAAACCATTGATTAAAAACCCAATCTTGACCCTTGTGTGATATCTAATTATAGACCAATTTCAAATCTACCGTTTCTGTCCAAAATCTTAGAAAAAGCCGTCTATCAGCAGCTCTGCAGTTACCTCCAAAGGAATGAAATTTATGAAACATTTCAATCTGGCTTCAGGCCCCATCATAGTACTGAAACAGCATTAATTAGGGTACTAAATGACTTGTTAATGTCCTCAGATAAGGGATGTGTTTCTTTTCTTATTCTGTTAGATTTAAGTGCAGCATTTGACACTATAGATCATGATGTTTTACTAAACAGACTAGAAAATACTGTAGGTATTAAGGGATTAGCACTTTCTTGGTTTAAATCCTTCTTAACCGATCGGTACCAGTTTGTTCATATAAATCATCTAAGATCTAAGCTCTCAAGTGAAGTATGGCGTGCCTCAGGGGTCAGTGCTCTTGGCCGCTTATTCTCTCTGTACATGCTTGCCACTAGGGCTCAGTTATTCGTAAAAACCAGTACTTCGTTCGCAGGGTGCAGACTTTTTTAGTTCCTAGAATTAAAAAGTCACAGCCGGGGGAAGGAAGGGAAGGCTTTTCTCAAATGGGCCCCAACTATGGAATAAACTTCCACTTTCGTTCGAGGATTCAGACACCCTCCAAAGTTTTAAGTCTAGGCTAAAGACATACTGATTTACGCAGGATTTCTTTTTGACTAGGATTAGACCAGGTTGCATGGCTTGGGTTGCTGAGGCCGGGTCTGAAGTATGTCTGGCCATGCTGCCGTGTCGCTTGCCGGGAGTGGTCGGGTGGGCGGTATGGCTGACAAATAGGCTTGGGGTCCTCGTGATCTTACTCATGCAACTTGACTTAGAATAAGGCAGAGCTGGGGGTCCATAGTCAAAGAGTCTATGGTGATCAGAGATGTGGGGGTTGCTGTCTTCTGCAAATCGTGGGTTGGCCAATGTCTCATGTGATCCCTCTTGGTGTGTTTCCTTCCAGTTCTCCTCGTTATAGCTTTCTAGCTATGATGCTATAGCTAATGCTGCCGGGGTCTCATTGCGACACTTGGCTCAGTTGATTGACATGGCATCAGTGATTGTTAAATGAAACACTGTGCTCTTAATCAATAACTAATTACATTTTTGTTTCTCTCCGAAGCGGTGTTCCGGCAGTTACGGCCCCACACATGATGTTAATCTGATGGGCTCCACTGTGCATAATTCACATTTTATACGGACCATGGACTCCATTGACTTTTGTTTCGCTCTTGATTTTCATCATACACGGGAACTTAATGTTGAGGTGAAACTTCACATTTTATTAGAACTTGACTCCATGAATGTAGTTTCGCTCTTAGATTTACATCTACCTGGGCCACTTAATGTCGATGGATACTTCACAGTCTTATTCGAACTTTGACTCCAGACTTTAGTTCGCTCTTAGATTTACATCTACGCCGCCCAGGAGGTTGGGTCCCTTTTGGAGTTTGGTCTCCCCAAGGTTTTCTCCGAGAAATAGGGAGTTTTTTCCTTGCCACCGTCGCCCTAGGCTTGCTCAATTTGGGATTGGACGTAGTTTATTAGGAGATAATTTAAACTTGTAAGTTGCTTGAGACAATGCTCCATTGTAAAAGCGCTTATATAAATAAATCGGCCTTGACCTGACTTGACTTGAATAATATAATTCATAATAATAATAATAACATTAAAATAATAATAGCTTTATGTTAACCCAGGTTCAGAGTAGTGTCGACTTCTCTGGGCTCGGAGGCATCCCTGGGATGGACCAAAACACAGTGGATGAAACTCTCGCACACAGATTTGGAGCAACAGAAAGCGGGGATTGCCTTCAAGACGACATCTTTATCAGGGGCGTCCATGCATCTATCCAAAAGACAAATCGTAAAAAGTTAGGACCTGAATATGTAAATCCCTTCCAATCTTTCTTTGAGGAACATTGTTTTTAAACATTTCAATACGCTTCTCACATTTGTTGACAACCTGGAGATCCTCTGATCATCTTTGCTCCTCAAAACCTCAGCCTTTTGTGGATAATGCGTTTGTACCAAATCATGATTGAAATCACCCGTTGGCATCACCTGTTTGGAATCACATCATTATCTAGTTTTTTTGTTTGTTTGTTTGTTTGTTTTGAAATCTCATTACCAGATATAAATGCAATTATTTTTTTTATTAACATTTTCCATATTACCCCAACGTTTTCTGATTTGGGGTTGTACTTGAAGTAAACTGATTTCATATTTTTGCTCAGAATTGATATGTTGGCTGCTTATTGGATATTGACATTTTAAAATGTGTTGAATTTGACTTGTATTTAAATGATCAACCACCAGTGAGATACTGGCTTGCTGACATACAGTGGGGCAAAAAATATCGAGTCAGCCACTGACTGTGTGAGTTCTCCTACTCGGAGAGATAAGAGAGGTTTGTAATTTTCATCATACGTACACTTCATCTATGAGAGACAAAATGAGAAAAAAAATCCAGGAAATCACATTGTAGGATTTTTAAAGAATTTAATTGTAAATTATGGTGGAAAATAAGTATTTGGTCAATAAATACTCAATACTTTGTAACATAACCTTTGTTGGCAATGACAGAGTTCAAACATTTCCTGTAAGTCTTCACCAGGTTGACACACACTGTCGCTGGTATTTTGGCCCATTTCTCCATGCAGATCTCCTCTAGAACAGTGATGTTTTGGGGCACCATGGACTTTCAACTCCCATAGTTCCGCAAATGTTCTATGGGGTTGAGGTCTGGAGACTGGCTAGGCCACTCTAGGACCTTGAAATGCTTTTTTATGGAGCCATTCCTTCGTTGCCTGAGTGATGTGTTTGGGATCATTGTCATGCTGGAAGCACCAGACACCATGGCCCCGTTCATTCTTCCCTTAACACGGATCAGTCATCCTGTCCCCTTCGCAGAAAAACAGCCCCAAAGCATGATGTTTCCACCCCCATGCTTCACAGTAGGTATGGTGCAACTCAGCATTCTTCTTCCTACAAACACCGTGAGTTGAGCTTTTGACAAAAAGTTCTATTTTGGCTTCAACTGACCAGATGATATTCTCCCAATCATCTTCTGGATCATCCTTATGCTCTCTGTCAAACTTCAGACGGGCTTGGAAATGTACTGGCTTAAGCAGGGGGGCACGCCTGGCACTGCAGGATCTGAGTCCCTCTCGGCGTAGTGTGTTACTGATGGTAGCCTTTGTTACTTTGGTCCCAGCTCTCTGCAGGTCATTCATCAGGTCCCTCCGTGTAGTTCTGGGATTTTATGCTCACCGTTCTCATGATCATTTTGACCCCACTGGATGAGATCTTGCGTGGAACCTCAGATCGAGAGAGATTATCAATGGTTTTGTATGGCTTCCATTTTCTTACAATTGCTCCCACAGTTGATTTATTCACACCAACCTGCTTGCCTATTGTAGATTCACTCTTCCGAGCCTGCTGCAGGTCCACAATTTTCTTCCTGGTGTCCTTCAACAGCTCTTTGGTCTTGGCCATGGTTGAGTTGGAGTCTGACTGTTTGAGGATGTGGACAGGTGTCTTTTATACAGATAACGAGGTCAAAGAGGTGCCATTAATACAGATAAGTGGTGGACAAAAGAGCTTCTTAAAGAAGTTACAGGTCTGTGAGCGCCAGAAATCTTGCTTGTTTGTGGGTGATCAAATACTTATTTTCCACCATGATTTACAATTAACTTCTTTAAATATCCTACAATGTGATTTCCTGGATTTTTTTTTCCTCATTTTGTCTCTCATAGTTGAACTGTACCTATGATGAAAATTACAGACCTCTCTCATCTTTCTAAGTAGAAGAACTTGCACAATCAGTGGCTGACTGAATACTTTTTTGCCCCACTGTACGTTTAAATTGCAACTAATTGACGGTCTTCCTGTTTTCAGTTCTTTTAGCAAACTTTTGAATGTTTGACATATTAGCAGGTAGTGCCCAAGTGAATGAAGATTATAATATATCAATAAAAAATGGCCAGTATATAATATTGTAATATTGAATTTTGCCAAGTCTCAAACTGATCAAGGTTTATATTGTTGATGCTTATTGTTCTCTACTAGAATATTCAATGGAAATTTATCTTTCTAGCTGCATAAACTGAGGCTTATTGGTGGTGCTGATGTCAAGGACACTGGCGGATTTTAAAGCAGACAATTAAAACTTATTTGGCTCAAACTGTCAACTGGCGAGGGGTAAATGGAAAGACAGGATTTTAAAGCCTGCAGCTGAAGAGTGTTGTAACCGATAAGTGTTTTTGTTAAAACTGATTTTATACATCTTAATGGAGTCTACCTCAAACACAATAACTGTTTCTATGGGACCTGACATGTTATGAAGCTAGAATCTCCCATATCCTAGGAGTTCATTCATTCATTTTCTTATCGGCATAATCTTAGTCAGGGTTTCAGGGGAGTCAGTGCTTAAGCACAGGGCATGAGACAGGAACAACCCTAGACAGGGCACCAATCCATTATAGGGCACATACACTCACACACATGCACACACTCACACACTGAGGTCACATTAGAAATATTAGGTAACCTAACACAAATGTCTGTGGAGTGTGGGAGGAAGCCAGAGTACCCGGAGTAAACTCACACAGACATGGGGAGGACATACAGACTCCACACAGGTGGATCCCGGGGGATCGGGATCAAACCAGAGACGCTGGAGCTGTGAGGCGACAGTACTAACCACTGCACCACTGTGCTGCCCACTCCTAGGAGAACCTCACTCCTGTTTCCTTTCTTAGTTTAGACCAAGTTTCACTGTGCTTGTTCAGTGGCTTTTAAACATAACATCCAGTCTTTTTTTTTTGTTTGTTTGTTTGTTTTTCTACAGCAAAAATTAAGATTCTTAGTAATTGTATTGACTGTATAATCTTACGTTATTTTCTGAACTACCTGCTAAAGTCATGTGATAAAAGTATCTGTATGCAGTTTAATGCGCTAATAAGAATGTCATCAGAAAAGGCATATGACAAATTTATCAATAATATAAATTAATAAATTTTTGAATTTGTATAATTTAATACAATTTGTAAATGCTATTTTTTTATTTAACAATTGTGACAAAATAAATAAAGCTATGGTGGCACAGTGGATAAGAATGTTTGCCTCACAACTCAACGGTCCAGGTTCAGATCCATGTCCGCATGGGTTTACTCCAAGTACTCCATTTCCTCCCACCTTTCAAAGACATGTTGGGTTAATTGGTGTCTCTAAAGTGCCCTAGTGTATGTATATGTGTGAATGTCTGTGCCCTATGATGGACTTTTGTCCTGTCTAGGGTTGTTACTGCCTTGCTCCCTGTGCCGCTGGTCAGGCACCGACTTCCCCCTCGTCCCTAAACAGGATTAAGTGGGTAAAAAAATGAAAGAATGATTGATTGATTGAATGACTGACTGACTGAATAAAAAATTGTCGCTATAATTTGTACTAATCTCTTTACATTGTTCTCTGTCCATCTGCTAGAACCTGTAAGAAGAAACCCACCATGTGCCCAGACCACTGAGATGGAGCTTGAACAAGTCCTAAGATGATGGTTTTATCTGGCTACTGATCAGGAGGGAGGGAGAAAGAGGGGAAAACTAAATACAGAAGACACACTGGAAAATACATCAGGACAAAACAAAATATAATGGACCCACGTCAACACTGGAAAGTCTGTCAAGACACAATGGACAGTTGCAGCTGTGAAGGAAAGCTTAAAACCTGTTTGTTTATTGTCCCTAATACGGTATGTTAATAAAGACATTGTTTAGACTTAAAATTAAGTGACTTAATTGTTCATATACACCCAAATACTTGTAGCGTGATCGCTGTATCTCCCTCTCTTTACCTTCTTCCCCCAAGTCGTAAACTTTACAACATCTTGGAATTCAAGAAGGCCCTACATCGGGACAGGATCTTAACCCCCCCACCTTTGACTCCAACGGAATTGGACGTCTGTTCAAACAAGACATATAACCTTCGACATCTCCAATCATAAACTAAGTCCATGTGCTAATCTTAGGTCAACGTTTCAAGGCCACCAAGCTTTCTTAATTGTCTTCTGACTTTTGCAAAAATTAACGACTTTCTTTCCCCATAGTTGAACTCTGTC